>JAXGGA010004127.1:0-92365 GCA_038373865.1 Uloborus plumipes | reverse complement strand
CGCCTTATAAAAGAGGCTTAGAACAGAAAAAGTCACACAAAAAGAAGCAAAAAACTGCACAAAACAATTGATATTGCAATATTTGTCATAGAAATGAAGTGAAAAACATGATTAAGTGTATGAAATGCCTTCTGCGAGTTTATCAACACTGCCTAAGTGAAGCTGAAGTAAAAGAAATTCTATTGCAAATCCTGGAAAAAAGTAGTATAGTTCAAATATAAATTATTCTATGATTTCCTGGTACGGTCCAATTTAGGAAGCGCATGGTTCAATTTAGGCGCACATATTCCTAAATTGGACTTTTGCAACTTTTTATAAGATAATTTTTTTAAAAATAATTTTCATATTTTCAGAAAATAGAAGCTCCTAGGGGGGTTCCTGATTAAATTTAGCTTACGATGCCCTATTTTGCATTTCTGTTTTGCTTCACATTGAGCGACACAGGCCTCCTGTTCTTAGGGGGTCCAATATAGGCGGTCTTCCCCTACATTTTTCAACAATGGTACATGAATTCAACTAATACACATCGGTTTTATATAAACCGGTTTCAAATTCTTGAAAATTCATTGTGATGTGTAGTTTGCCCTAGAGCCATACTGAGTAGAACTTTGGTCAAGCACTAAATATCAGCCATATTTAAAACCATTGGGAAAACACAAGAATTACTAAGTACATGGAGTACTCAGCATGGTACTTGTTTTCAAAGTATTATTTGCAATATAATGTAAAAACTCTTCATGAGCAAATATTTAGTTATTATTTGACAGAGAAGGAAAACAAAGAGAAGCAATACTGAGAAGAACATTCAGGGGAAACTTTCTAATTGATGAAATTTCTCTTTTATGTTTCTTCTCCATGACGTCGACTTCTTTTAGTAACACCCAAGCATTTAAGGCAGAGATTCTCAAAGTCCAGCCCTCCATGGACCCCCTCTTAAAAATTACTAACCCTTCCCTCCGCGCAAAAGAAGAAAAAATTTTTGAATCATATATCTATTTTTCATTTTTGTTTTTTTCTTTGATTTTGATTATTCATTGTTCTGTGTATTTTTAGAGCTTTTGTCTAGTTTTTTATTACTTAACATTATTATTTTGAGTAATGGAAGTAAAAATCTATTCGGAGCTTAATTGGGAATAAAAATGCTACACCTAATTTCTACAACAAGTTCACTAACAAGAAAAATCTTATCGAGTTTATAAACAAAACAATATCAGCCTATAAAGCAGTGAGTAACCGCCCCTAAGCAAGGACTAAGGCAGGAACATGCAATACACCTAACAACTCGGCTATTTCGATCCACGGACTGCAGTTCCGTGATTATTATGCACTCATCAGCATGGAATACGAAACTAGCCGAGTTGGAGGCAAAAACTTTACACGAGGTTTTTTACCTCCAATTCGGCTAATTTCGTATTCCATGCTGATGATGAGTGCATAATAGGCCCGAAACTGCAGTCCATAGATCGAAATGGCCGAGTTGGCGGTGTATTGCAATATCAGAGCCTAGTATGAGTGTGTTCATTTTTCATATGAGTTGTATTAGTGTGACGTATTAGGGTTTAAATTAGTAACTATGGTTGGGTCAACCCTAACCTGGCAGCGTCGTAATGCTGTTACTGAGAATCATTCTTCAATTTCAATTATTTTTTACGTTTTTAGCACCGCGGACCCCATTGCATGAGTTCGCGGATCACTTTGGGAAACTCTGATTTTTGGTAAGTAATACAAACTTAACCATTTATCCAAAGTTTTTTTTCCTTAAGAAGGTTGCAGTAACAGATTTCAAAAAACGCAAATGCATGGAGTTATGTATGTTTTCTTGCAATAATAAAAAAACTTAAATTCAGTTACATGCAAATGAAACTCTGATGTCTTCGATTAATAACGAAAAGGTAACTGTCGTAAATGTAGTTACATGTGTCAGCTAAAGCTTTTAAAATTCAGCAGAGTACTTCGTGAAGCGGTGGCATAACCCGAATTTTGTCTTTGAGAGGTTAAAGTTTTATTTTCATCTACATCTATGAATTTGATATCTGCATTGGAATATGAAAAAACAAAATCTTGCTTAATTTAATAAATTTTTAATGTACCAAAATTTGTAATGTACTTTTACTTGTCCCGGAAAATAGAATATCCCGGTTATTGGAAATTATTTTTGCGGCAAATTGGCTGTTCTATTAAGTGGGCTTGACTGTATTACAATACTAGGATTAACATTATTACTTGCTTGACACCAAAGGTTCTGGGGTGACTTAATCTTCGAGCTATTTCCTGGTTGTACCCTTGCCATTACTCGAGAAGTTGTCATTGGTATTCCAGTACTGAAAAATTATGAATGCACCCTTGGTATGCATATGTATTGAACTCTTTTTGCCCTTAAATATTGATAAAATTTTTGTTTAAAAATTAAATATTGCTTCAATGTTTTTTACAAAAAAATTTTTTAAGTGGTTTTAAATGAATGAATTGGAATGATTTTTTTTCCATAGGGGAGAGAGGGGCACATGTGAACAAAAATGACAGTTTTGTATACTTTTCATTATTAATTTGAGAAATAAAAGAAACAAGTGCTATATATGATAAATCAAAGATTTGCTGATATTTTCAGTCAGTTACCTCCCTCCTTCAACAGTGAATTCCAGCCAAAAAAATAAGTCTAAAATATGTTAAATTTTGTTCACATCTGCCCAAGTAGGGGGCAGTTGTAAACACACCTGGGGCACAAGTAAACACTGATACATAAATGGAAATAAAATACACCTACGCATATTTTTAAGTATGCTGCTTATTACACATTAACAAACACTTACAATGAAAATATCAAGGTATTTATTTAACATGATTAATTGACTCAATTCAACGAACATTGTAGCCTTCAAATTTTACAGAAAAAGAAACAGAAAATGCAGCTCGACATGTGCCACCTAAAACTGTAGGTGGTGGTAATTTTAGCAGAATATCATGACAAGGTTTACCATCGATGTATCATCTGTTTTTGGAAACATAAAAGTTTCATCCATAGTGAATTTTTGTCTTTTTGGTAGTGAACTCTACGAGAACAAAGTAATTCACACAGCTAAATTTTCTTTTGCAAGGTTGACTTCAGCACAAATTTCTTCTTATAGTTGCGGTCTTCAAAGTTAATGTCGGACACAGCGTCACTCACTACAACTTTTAACTGTTCCTTTTTCAGCAGTCTAGCAAGTTTAACTTTCTTTTCTTTGCAATTCTTTTAGATTTTAATTAAATATTGAGTATGAAAACTTTATTCAGTGTTTCTTAACTGGACTATTCAATATATAAAAAAATCAACAATTTTTGAAATTGAAGTAACTAAATACTATTATGGGGCACAGATGAACTGTTCACATCTGCCCCTACATAATGTGTTCACATGTGCCCCTTATCTCAATTAAGTTGCCTAATTTGATTTAAAAAAACCATATTTCTTTTCAATTAAAAAAATAGTGCATGAAAACTTCTCTTAGTAATTCCACTTTTGACGAATCAAGTTCAAATCACAAAAAAAAAAAAATAAATAAATAAATAAATAAATAAAAAATAAAAAAAAATATTGTATTCACTCCGAGTTTTTACTCCGAGAACTGGAACATAAGTATATTGGCACCTTCTAAAACATAAGATCTTATGATAAATAAAAAACAAAATGGTTTAGATCTTTGAAATTTCAGGCAGGATATAGTATTGTAATTACCATCTACATACATTTTTTTTCCCAGATTTTTCCCTTCACGTTAAATGATTAAAAGATCGTTTGTTCACATGTGCCCCCCCTCTCCCCTATACTTTTGTTAAGTTCTTTTTTTGATATAGATTGCATTTTTATTAAAAATGTTTAATACAAAGTCACTATTTTTGTAAATTAAAGGTATCAAAAGGATAATTTTTAAAGATGTAATTAAAAGAAATCACTTAGTTTTTAATTCCTTAACTCTTTTTGCAAAAATAATGATTTGTATTTAAAGTTAGATACAATTTATGTTCAAATACAGGCTTAAAAAACATATAGGATGGATATTCTGGACATCTATAAACTATCTGAATAGAAATCACCCATACAGTGCGTTCCGAAATGATAGGTCCACCCACAATTTTCAAAATTTCGGCTCTTAATTGAGAATATGAATCACTTTTTTGGTAGAGACAATAAATCAGCAATCGTTTTTTGCTATTTTTGATGAAGTTTCTTAAAAATAAATAATTCCTTTTTATTTTATGCAAATTTTTATTTTCAGACTGTTTCGGAAAGATAGGTCCACCTTCAGAAATTTTGCACTAATCACGTTTATTTCCAAAACATTTGCATAAATATCGTTGCTTAGTCTTACTGCGGGATTGTACTGGCTACTGTGGAGGTATTTAAACAGATTTGAACGTCACGTTGCACATAAGTAGATTTCGACGATTTAGGCGACCAAAAGTCATTTTTTCAAAGTCAATTTAGCCCTAAAACTTTGACCGGTACCGTTAGAAGACACTTCCAGTAATCTGTTTCAACTATCCCCCCCTTGGGCCATGTGCCATGAATTATTTACAGATAGTCGAAACTTGACCTCCGTTCTCGGTGTACGTTACAGTTATCGACGCGCTCTGTGCAACTTTTGTTACAAAGTCCATATTTTTTTTGTGAAGGTAATTACCTCAATGAAAGTGATGGATTCGCATAATTTAGGTATGAATCTTTAAAACTTTATATAATAATGGTGTTTTATTACAGATTGGCATTTTATTTTTTCACTTGTAAAACAAGAGGTTTTTTGTACAAATTTATCATTGATTTTCGATTTCTCAAGAGTTTTAACTATACTTTAGGGTCCGTCCCACCTGTTTTTTTTCTCTTTTACGGTATAAGCAGGGTATTAGTATTATAGTAAAAAAAAAAAAATCCGCTAGAAACCGCAAATCTCAGAAAAATCCTTAAAGATTTTTGGAAAAAAAAAGAAAAAAACAAGAATTTTTTTTTTTTTCTAACGCTTCTAAAGTATAGTTTTCTTTGTTTCAGGGTCATCAAATACCTCTGGCGTGAAGGTAGTGACGAAAAAATATTTTTTTGACCTAATGCAGGGACAAAACTTACCTTCTTTTGATGAGAAATTGGATTATTTAGATTTAGAGAATTACTTGCTGATGCGCTAGATACAGAAGACAATAAAAAAACTTTTCAGCATAAATTTTCATACGTTAAATCGCAAATGAAACAAAGATGGTTGAAAGCACACAAAAATAAAGAGTTTGTCGAAAAAAATAATAGTTCTTGGTTTTCGCGCGAAGAGTGCAACTTAGATTCATAGATTATTATTATCATCAGATCCATTGTTAAGTAGTTTGAGGCCAATCAGGAAAACCTCACATAAATCTTTTTTAAGCGAAACTATTACAATGTTGCCTGGGGATCCAAATAAGACCGAAAATGAAATATAGGACTCCGATTCATCTTTTTTTTTTTTAATTAATAACTTTTTGTAAAATTATCATTTTATGTTATCTTTTTTTAAATTATTATCTTTGTTTTTATTTTTTATAAAATGTTTTTTTTAATGATACACATATGGAATATATATATATATATATATATATATATATATATATATATATATATTTTAGAATATTTATTTATTTTTTACTCAATACAGTGTTTCATTTTATAAGAACCTCTTTTAGTTACTAAAACCCCATTTAAAAGCTGTTAACACAGTAAAATGTTTTTGGCCGCCTAAATTTGCGAAATCTACCTATGTTCGTTGTAATCAAACAAAATGGGTCGCCGTTGCAGTCTTTCGCTCGTTGAGCAGGGAAAAATTAATGCATTTAAAACGTGTGGAAAATCGATTAGAGAGAAATAGGTAAGCTTTTAAGCAGATCGCATAATGTTGTAAACAATTTTTTGCGACTAAGAAATGCTTATGGCATAAAAAAAATCATCTGGCCGACCATCAAAAGTGGAATCCCGACAAAAACGACTACCGTAAATGACTTAAAATCTGTAACTATGAGCTTATCCACTTTGGCCAGACAACAAAATCCTTCAATATCAAAATCTACAGTTTATAGAGTGGTAAGGAGGTTCGGCAATTTAGTTTACTTGAAGAGGAAAGCTGCACCGAAATTGACTAAACAGCACAAAGAAAAGAGATTGAAATTTGCCCAGGAAGTGCTGTCCTGGAAACAAGATTGGCATCGTGTGATATTCAGTACTGATTAGAAATTCAACCTGAATGGTCCAGGTGACTGGCATATTACCGGCACGATCTGCGTAACGATAGACAGATATTCTCTCTCCGGCCCAAGCTGGTGGTGGTTCCTTAATTGTATGGGTCGGATTCGGAGGTGCAGGAAAAACCGATATAGCATTTGGTAGACATTCGCTTGGATGCTGGATATCAACAGTTGCTTGAACAATATTTTCTTCTACAATCAGAGCACATTGGGGACCCATTCTTCTTGTTCCAATAGGATAATGTCCCTGTGTATACTGCAAAGTCCCCTTTTAAATGTTTTCTAGGTACTAGTGTACATTTATCGATCGGCCAGTTTGTTGCCCTGAACTAAATACGGTAAAAATCATGCGGGGTATACTCGCAAAAACGTTGTTTGCAGGCGCAGGGCAGTACAACAGTAGGGGAGACTGGGTACGGTTGTGACAATTTTCATTTGCTCCCGCATAGATCCCTTAGCAATGCCTGTGAGCTGGTTTAAAGTTGTTTTTATGTTAAAGTGTTTATTTGCCTGCTTATAAACACTAAAATTGTCTCCCTAAGTACAATAGTTAACTCACAGGACCAAACTAAACAAAAAAGGAAAAAATGTCACAACCGACCCCACCCCAGGGGCGGTTGTGACAGTGCTTGGGGTCGGTTGTGACAAGTTCAAAAATACAGCAAAACAGTCTAGATCACTTTTAATTTCAAGTAATATTAAACGTAATTCAGCATAACCTTCATCTGGGGAAAGTTTAACATTTAACAATGTGTCTCGTTCAGTTGAAGTAGCCTTATACCAAGTTTTACAAAAATATCAGGTTTTTGGAATTTCGTAACGTCTGTTTTGGCAACATTATGCACATCCTGTGGGTCATAACCGTGTCTGTTCATAACAATTCTCAAGTATCAAAGAAAGATTCTACATTTATTTGTTTTATTGAAGCTTGTTACTCTTGAAAGGCTAGTTGCATGAGCTACACGAACAGACGTGAAACATTTCTATTCATAAATGAACGGGACCATTTCTCAGTAGCCATTTTACTCTCATATCTGCTTTCAGTGTATATGTAAGCTCAAAAGCACTTTATTATCAGCAATATAACCTATGCACACGTTGTTTTCATTGTGACAGCGCCGGCCGGCTCCATCGCGTTTACGAATGAATGTTTCGTAGCAAAGATTTACGATTAACGTTGCATTTCCAAAGCTGTCCGAAAGAAAAAAAAGTATCACTTCTTTATAAGCTTCTTTATATTTCATTAGGTCACACTGCCCTATTTCTGTCTTCTCCAAGCGTATTATGGGCATCAAATATGATAAAAACATGCTTTACTCGTGTCACAACCGTCCCCACGCGATTTGTCACAACCGACCCCAACCCACTACTTTTGAAAACAGCAATCGCCATGGCAATACAAAATAGCCTACATAAAAAGTAATCACTGCTATTTCACTATTAAGGTTCACTACTAACGGGGAGAAAACTTTCATTTCTCTATCTGTACCCATTCAACAGGAATTACTAAAAGACATCGAACAAAAAAACTTACTTTTGACTGTTAAAAAGTAACCAACTCCTCTGCTAGCGTTAATGTCGCTCGATGGCTACCGCAATGCTTTGAAACACATTCAGACAAACATGCTGATACTCTCTCTCTTTGCTTCAACCAGGTATTAATTATGGTTTAGCTAATATGACGACTGTCACAACCGCCCCGCGTCACAACCGTCCCCAGTTTCCCCTACAGCAGACTTGAAAAAGGCTATTTTCTCCGAATTATCAAAAATCGAGACAAATTGTTTGCAAATACCTGTAGAAACCATGCCGAAAAGGATTTATGAGCTCATTCAGAAAAAAAAATCTTATTAATTCAACATTAACTTGATGCTTGGTTCAGTCATGGCTACCTGCGATCTTAAAGCGGCTAACCAGACGGGCGAAAAAGAGCGTACAAGCAGAACTTACATTTTCTGCCACATCAGTCATTTGGCGCTGATCTCCTAGGGTTCGGTGAGACTTTTTAAAGGGAAAGGTATAGTAATAACATGCGTGTAAAGACTTGATTTCTTGGAGTAAAACTGTTTCAGTCCTGATGAAAAAAAAACAAACACCAAAATACATAGTGTTGTTATGTGTTCACAGTTTAAAACATTTATAAAGCACATGAAACAATTAAAAGATTGTTTAAAAGTCATAACACATGCAGTCTTCGAAACTACATTTACGTGAAACATTACGTTTACATCTGATTTAGAAGATAGCTTTATATATGCGAGAGACAATCATTTATTTAAAGGATTGCATTTTCCTCACTTCCGGTTTAACCAGAGTTGCAAAAAGGAAAGCTGATTCTTCTAAAATTACATTTATAGAAGCGCCGAAGAAAACGTAAAAGTTTAATTAAAATGCAGTTAGATGCAGGCCCGTCCTTCCGAATTGGGGGAGGGGGGTCAATTAAAATACAGTTTTGTATTTTAATTGACCTCCTCCCCCGGATGGGGGGGGAAATTCCGAATTAGGGGAGGGGGCTTAGAGGGGGGGTCAATTAAAATACAGTTTTGTATTTTAATTGACCCCCTCCCCCGGATGGGAGGGAAATTCCGAATTGGGGGAGGGGGATCAGAGGGGGTCAATTAAAATACAGTTTTGTATTTTAATTGACCCCCTCCCCCGAATGGGGGGAAATTCGGAATTGGGGGAGGGGGGTCAGAGGGGTCAATTAAAATATAGTTTTGTATTTCAAAAACCCCCTACCCAGAATGGGGGGAAATTTCGAATTGGGGGAGGGGGTCAGAGGGGGGGGTCAATTAAAATAGAGTTTTGTATTTTAATTGATCCCCTCCTCCGAATGGGGGGGGGGAATTCGGAATTGGGGGAGGGGGGTCAGAGGGGAGTCAATTAAAATACAGTTTTGTATTTTAATTGACCCCCTCCCCCGAACAGGGGGGGAATTCGGAATTGGGGGAGGGGGGTCAGAGGGGGTCAATTAAAATACAGTTTTGTATTTCAAAAACCCCCTCCCCCGAATGGGGGGAAATTTTGAATTTGGGGAGGGGGGTCAGAGGGGGGTCAATTAAAATACAGTTTTGTATTTCAAAACCCCCCTCCCCCGAATGGGGGGAAATTCCGAATTAGGGGAGGGGGGTCAGAGGGGGGGTCAATTAAAATACAGTTTTGTATTTCAAAACCCCCCTCCCCCGAATGGGGGGAAATTCCGAATTAGGGGAGGGGGGTCAGAGGGGGGGGTCAATTAAAATACAGTTTTGTATTTTAATTGACCCCCTCCCCCGGATGGGAGGGAAATTCCGAATTTGGGGAGGGGGATCAGAGGGGGTGTCAATTAAAATACAGTTTTGTATTTTAATTGACCCCCTCTCCCGAATGGGGGGAAATTCGGAATTGGGGGAGGGGGGTCAGAGGGGGTCAATTAAAATAGTTTTGTATTTCAAAAACCCCCTCCCCTGAATGGGAGGGAAATTTCGAATTAGGGGAGGGGGGTCAGAGGGGGGGGGCAATTAAAATACAGTTTTGTATTTTAATTGATCCCCTCCCCCGAATGAGGGGGGAATTCGGAATTGGGGAGGGGGTCAGAGGGGAGTCAATTAAAATACAGTTTTGTATTTTAATTGACCCCCCTCCCCCGGATGGGAGGGAAATTCCGAATTGGGGGAGGGGGATCAGAGGGGGGTCAATTAAAATAGTTTTGTATTTTAATTGACCCCCCTCCCCCAATGGGGGGAATTCGGAATTTTGGGAGGGGGGTCAGAGGGGGGTCAATTAAAATACAGTTTTGTATTTTAATTAACCCCCTCTCCCGAATGGGGGGAAATTCGGAATTGGGGGAGGGGGGTCAGAGGGGGTCAATTAAAATACAGTTTTGTATTTCAAAAACCCCCCTCCCCAGAATGGGGGAAAATTTCGATTTGCGGGGGGGGGTTCAGAGGGGGTTAAATTAAAATACAGTTTTGTATTTTAATTGATCCCCTCCCCCGAATGGGGGGGAATACGAAATTGTGGGAGGGGGGTCAGAGGGGAGTCAATTAAAATACAGTTTTGTATTTTAATTGACAACCCCTCCCCCGGATGGGAGGGAAATTCCGAATTGGGGGAGGGGGGTCAGAGGGGAGTAAATTAAAATACAGTTTTGTATTTTAATTGACCCCCCCTCCCCCGGATGGGAGTGAAATTCCGAATTGGGGGAGGGGGGTCAGAGGGGAGTAAATTAAAATACGGTTTTGTATTTTAATTGACCCAATCCCCCAAATGGGGGGAAATTTCGAATTGGGGGAGAGGGGTCAGAGGGGGGTCAATTAAAATACAGCTTTGTATTTTAATTACCTCCCTCCCCCGAATGGGGGGAAATCCGAATTGGGGGAGGGGGGTCAGAGGGAGGGTCAATTAAAATACAGTTTTGTATTTTAACTGACTACCTCCCCGAACAGGGGGGGAATTCGGAATTGTGGGAGTGTGGTCAGAGGGGGGTCAATTAAAATACAGTTTTGTATTAAAAAACCCCCTCCCCAGAATGGGGGGAAATTTCGAATTGGGGGAGGGGGTCAGAGGGGGGTCAATTAAAATACAGTTTTGTATTTTAATTGATCCCCTCCCCCGAATGGGGGGAATTTGGAATTGGGGGAGGGGGTCAGTACCCCCCTCCCCCGGATGGGAGGGAAATTCCGAATTGGGGGAGTGGGATCAGAGGGGGGTCAATTAAAATACAGTTTTGTATTTTAATTGACCCCCTCTCCCGAATGCGGGAAAATTCGGAATTGGGGGAGGTGGGTCAGAGGGGTCAATTAAAATACAGTTTTGTATTTCAAAAACCCCCTCCCCAGAATGGGGGGAAATTTCGAATTGGGGGAGGGGGTCAGAGGGGGGTCAATTAAAATAGTTTTGTATTTTAATTGACCCCCTCTCCCGAATGGGGGGAATTCCGAAATGGGGGAGTGGGATCAGAGGGGGGTCAATTAAAATACAGTTTTGTTTTTTCATTGACCCCCTCTCCCGAATGCGGGAAAATTTGGAATTGGGGGAGGGGGGTCAGAGGGGGTCAATTAAAATACAGTTTTGTATTTCAAAACCCCCCTCCCCAGAATGGGGGGAAATTTCGAATTGGGGGAGGGGGTCAGAGGGGGGGTCAATTAAAATAGTTTTGTATTTTAATTGACCCCCTCTCCCGAATGGGGGGAATTCCGAATTGGGGGAGGGGGCCAGAGGGGGTGGTCAATTAAAATAGTTCTGTATTTAAATTGACCCCCCTCTGACCCCCTTCCCCCAATTCCGAATTCCCCCCCATTCTGGGGAGGGGGTCAATTAAAATACAAAAGTGTATTTTAATTGACCCCCCTCTGACCCGCTCCCCCAATTCGGAATCAACCCCCAATTCGGGGGAGGGGGTCAATTTAAATACAAAACTGTGTTTTAATTGACCCCCCTCTGACCCCCCTCCCCCCAATTCGGAATTCCCCCCCAATTCGGGGGAGGGGGTCAATTAAAATACAAAACTGTATTTTAATTGACCCCCCTCTGACCCCTCCCCATCGATCCCCCAATTCGGAATTCCCCCCCAATTCGGGGGAGGGGGCGATTAAAATACAAAACTGTGTTTTAATTGACCCCCCTCTGACCCCTCCCCCAAAACTGTATTTTAATTGACCCCCTATGCCCCCTCCCCCAATTCCGAATTCCCCCCATTCTGGGGAGGGGGTCAATTAAAATACAAAATGTATTTTAATTGACCCCCTCTGACCCGCTCCCCCAATTCGGAATCCCCCCAATTCGGGAGCATTACTGACCCCTCCCCAATTCGGGGGAGGGGTCAATTAAAATACAAAACTGTGTTTTAATTGACCCCCCTCTGACCCCCCTCCCCCAATTCGGAATTCCCCCCATTCGGGGGAGGGGGTCAATTAAAATACAAAACTGTATTTTAATTGACCCCCTCTGACCCCCCTCCCCCAATTCCGAATTCCCCCCATTCTGGGGAGGGGTGTCAATTTGACCCCTTCTGACCCGCTCCCCAATTAGGAATCAACCCCCAATTCGGGGGGAGCCATTAACTGACCCCCTCCCCCAATTCGGAATTCCCCCCCCAATTCGGGGGAGGGGTCAATTAAAATACAAAACTGTGTTTTAATTGACCCCCCTCTGACCCCCCTCCCCCAATTCGGAATTTCCCCCCATTCGGGGAGGGGGTCAATTAAAATACAAAACTGTATTTTAATTGACCCCCTCTGACCCCCTCCCCCAATTCCGAATTCCCCCCCATTCTGGGGAGGGGGGTCAATTAAAATACAAAACTGTATTTTAATTGACCCCCCTCTGACCCGCTCCCCCAATTCGGAATCACCCCCAATTCGGGGAGGGGGTCAATTAAAATACAAAACTGTATTTTAATTGACCCCCTCTGACCCCTCCCCCAATTCGGAATTCCCCCCCCATTCGGGGAGGGGGTCAATTAAAATACAAAACTGTATTTTAATTGACCCCCCTCTGACCCCCTCCCCCAATTCGGAATTCCCCCCATTCGGGGAGGGGGGTCAATTACAATACAAAACTGTATTTTAATTGACCCCCCTCTGACCCCCTCCCCCAATTCGGAATCCCCCCCATTCGGGGGAGGGGGGTCAATTAAAATACAAAACTGTATTTTAATTGACCCCCCTCTGACCCCCTCCCCAATTCGGAATTTCCCCCCATTCGGGGAGGGGGTCAATTAAATACAAAACTGTATTTTAATTGACCCCCCTCTGACCCCCTCCCCCAATTCGGAATTCCCCCCATTCGGGGGAGGGGGTCAATTAAAATACAAAACTGTATTTTAATTGACCCCCTCTGACCCCCTCCCCCAATTCCGAATTCCCCCCCATTCTGGGGAGGGGGGTCAATTAAAATACAAAACTGTGTTTTAATTGACCCCCCTCTGACCCCCTCCCCCAATTCGGAATCAACCCCAATTCGGGGGGGGAGCAATTAACTGACCCCCTCCCCAATTCGGAATTCCCCCCCAATTCGGGGGAGGGGTCAATTAAAATACAAAACTGTGTTTTAATTGACCCCCCTCTGACCCCCCTCCCCCAATTCGGAATTTCCCTCCATCCTGGGGAGGGGGTCAATTACAATACAAAACTGTATTTTAATTGACCCCCCTCTGACCCCCCTCCCCCAATTCGGAATTCCCCCCCATTCTGGGGAGGGGGGTCAATTAAAATACAAAAGTATTTTAATTGACCCCCTCTGACCCGCTCCCCCAATTCGGAATCAACCCCCAATTCGGGGGGAGCAATTAACTGACCCCCTCCCCCAATTCGGAATTCCCCCCCAATTCGGGGGAGGGGTCAATTAAAATACAAAACTGTGTTTTAATTGACCCCCCTCTGACCCCCCTCCCCCAATTCGGAATTTCCCTCCCATCCTGGGGAGGGGGGTCAATTACAATACAAAACTGTATTTTAATTGACCCTCCCTCTGACCCCCCTCCCCCAATTCGGAATCCCCCCCATTCGGGGAGGGGGGTCAATTAAAATACAAAAATGTATTTTAATTGACCCCCCTCTGACCCCCTCCCCCAATTCGGAATCCCCCCAATTCGGGGAGGGGTCAATTAAAATACAAAACTGTTTTAATTGACCCCCCTCTGACCCCCTCCCCCAATTCGGAATCCCCCCCATTCGGAGGAGGGGGAGTCAATTAAAATACAAAAGTGTATTTTAATTGAGCCCCCTCTGAGCCCCTCCTTCAATTCCGAATTAAAATACAAAAAAAAAGTGCCTGCGAAAAGAATGAAAATGATTTTCGTCAATACTTTGCAAAAGACACTCTAAAACAACATTCAGAAAAAAAAAAAAAAGAACACATGAAATTAATGTGTAATCGAGTATCGTGGGATGTGTTTCGATGAATAATGCATGAACAGAAAAATCATTTGAAAGAAATAACGCGGTTTTCACTGAAAAGCAAAGCGAAATCTAGATTGTTAACATAGAAAAACGCTCAAACCAACCCTAGGAGATCAGCGCCACAAGCGGCGACAACGGTAACTTCACCTTGTACGAAATTTCCTTTGATCTCCGCCGCGTCTGGCTAGCCGTTTTAAGATCGCAGGTAGCCATGGTTCAGTGGACCTATCTTTTTGAAACAGCTGTTTCATATAATCTTTTTGATTTCCTTACTATTCCCATTATTTGTATATTATTCATGTATTATTTTACATTGAATGAAGTAATGTAGTTTATAAAATAGTATTTTGTGTACAATAAACGCTTTTTTACCAGGATAACTTTCGTTTTTACTGGTGGACCTATCATTTCGACACTCACGGTAGATATCTAACACCATGGACATATGACGCATATCACATAGATATACTCTCTAAATCCATAATATCTAAGCGAGATCCTGTTAAATCCGTCAGAGATCGCATACATACCTTCCTGAGACGTATTAGAGGTGCAACCTTCTCTGACTTGTGGTGGATATCTGTGGCGACAGTATGAATGTCTAGTGGATCTGACAATATCTACTTGCTTTAGCTAATGGATAACTAGTAGATGGATTTTGGCAATGGTTAGTTCTGAGTGAACAATATGGAACAACCTATATAAAGGTACTGGGATTCAAAGAAATGCCTCCGATTTTAGGGGGTGTCCGTTAAGGGAGGGGTTGTAATAAGTCTTCAATAGATGGGCTTTGAGCGGCATCAAAAAATAATATTCGTATTTCTGATCAATTATTGCCCATCTTTAATTAGCTTGCAATTTTATCGTGGGGCACCTCATGAGTGCAGATAAACACTAGTTTAATTTGATGTAATAATTCTTGTTTTGTTGGGAGAAATCTGGAAGGATCACATCCTACGATTCCTTTGTTATTAATTTTGTCATCTTCCCCTTTTCGATTTATAGCCTTTTTAAAATAATTTAACTTTTCTTTGTTGATATCATTTCTTTTTTATGAGTGCACTCCACATACATGTTCTTCAATAATTCAAAACTAACTCGTTTCTAAGGCTCGACCGATGGCATATTTTGGCCGATGGGCCGATGCCGATTGTTGGCCGATTGTTCAAAGTTGGCCGATGGCCGATTTATTCCCTCTTCCATCGGCCGATGGCCGATGGTAAAAAAAAATCAAATGATTAGAAAAATGAATGTTTATAAGTGATTTGATAGGTCATATATTCATTTCATTCTCATTTCATTATTCATTCATTATTCATTTCATTATTCATTACACTTGACAAAATTATATGAGCGAGAGAGCTGTAGTTGAGCACTCATTCGTACCATTTGTACTAGGTGTAGTCATGCAGATACTTTCTCAGCTGCAATCCGATGTTCCAAATGTGCTTTTTACTTTTTCTTTTCCTTTTTTGACTAATCAATTTTAATTTCAATGCAGACTAATATCATAAATTGGTGACAACTGAGTGATATAATCGCAAAGTATTTTATAACTAACAAAGAAAGATACAACAAAGGTGGAGAAAAAAATAAGATGCTGAATTCGGTATACGGCTGGGCGGTATTTGACAAAATTCCTATTAAAATTGTCGATTTGTAACATGAATCTCTGTAAAGCAATTCCGCATCGGTTCGCAATATATACTCTTTTATTCATGAATTAAGTTTCACGTACATGTACGAAAACGTTTGAGATAAAAATTTGAAACGGACACTGTGTTTAGCAATAGGCAACTGCTTTATTGTTTAACATAAACATAAAAAAAAAATACTTCAGCAATAATACGTGGATTTAGATACACCGAACTTGGTAAAAGAACTTCCGATTATAGTGTTTAATCATTAAAAAGAAAAACATTAAACCAGTCAATAAATTACACTGTATGAGTGGAAAAGTTCTTTAAGATATTTTTAAACCATAAAGTTAAACAAAACAAAAAGTTCTGTCAAGAAGTAAAAGAGCCTACTTTTCCGGACATCGGTATTCTAGCATCTGATCAATATTCTTTTAATTATCTTTGACGACAAATTATGTCAAACGTACCTTTTTAGCACATAAAGCTGATTTCTAAGAACCAAATATGCAGATTTCATCTGAACTAGGCACTTAAAAAGTAAACGAAAAGCATAAATAAAGTTGTTGCATCTTTTAAACGATACAGCTTTTATGGTTCTTCCGTAGAAAAAATAATTAATTGTTTTGAAAAAAAGCATTAAAAATAGGAAGCAAATCAAAGCACATTTTCTCAAAAAAAAAAATGTTCCTAAAAAAAGTCTCGGTTTTCAATTTTAATCCGTTGCCAATAGCTAAAAACAAATAATTGATTAAATAAACAATAAAATGTTCTCTTAAATGAGTTATTTTTGTTAGACAAAAAATCGTCTGCCAAAATAAAATAATAATAATAATAAACAAAATAAATGAATAAACAAAGAGAAAAAATCGTCTGCACGGTTGTTTCTTTAAAGAGTAGGAGTCAGTCATTTTTTCCCAGCCTGCATTTCTGCAATGTTTGCTGAGTCAGAGTTAGAGTCGAGAAATCAGAGTTGGGGTTGAAAAGTCGGAGTCATCAGTTGCAGTCGACAGGTAGAGTCAGAGTCAAAGGCACAAAAATTCTAATAGTAGGACTCGGTCTTTTTTTCTGAGCCTGTATTTCTACCATATTTACGGAGTTGGAGTCGAAGATTCAGTGTCGGAGTCGGTTTTAAAAAATTCGATTCGTCAGTCGAATTCGAAAGCTCTAAAATTATAATGTTAGGAGTGGGTCATTTTTTTCTGAGCCTGCATTTCTATCATGTTTGCGTAGTCGGAGTCAGAGTCCAGGAGCCGGAAGCAGAGTCCTCCCTGCAGCTTATTCAGAAAAGTACTTGTCACATTATTTATCAAAACCATTTTCTAACAAAGTTAGTTTGAAGGAAATCCGTCTTTAAGTTCAGGATCTATATAAAACTTAAATTTTCCCGTAGGTGCAATGTTAAGTCTTTTTCTGAACGGTTCAATATTGAACGAAAAATGGTTCAAATCAAAAAGCGAAATATGGGAATGAGGTGTCCTCGCTGAGATCTTTCAAACAAAAAAAAGTTCATTCAATTCAGACTGTTCACTTAAAAGTTATTAGGTGGGGACAGGTTGTTTGAACGATTCAAAGTTGCACCAAAAATTGTTCAAATCGAAAAATCAAATATGGGAATGAGCTGTACTCGCGGAGATCTTTCCAACAAAAAAAAAATTGTTCAAATCAGAATGTTCATTCAAAAGTTATTAGGGGGGGGGGGGGCAGACAGACCGACACACAAATTCCCCATCTCAAAACCCTACTTTCCAATGTTTAATTTTTCGATTTTTTTAAATGTTTTTATTTCTGTTTGACTTTTTTTTGGACCTGGTGATAATTTTATGATGCACTAAACCACTTTTAATGCTTTTTTCGTTTTTTGTTCTTTTTAACGGGAAAGTAATCTAAAAAGGTAACAGATAAATCACAATACTAAGTCATAGCTTGAATTTCGCTATACTTAAAATGTATGAACAGAAATGCTTGCATGTTCGTTAAAAGCTGCGACAGTTCCATAATTTATTTTATTGAAAAATAAACCCCCCATGACAAAAAAGAGTGAGCTTGCACCTATTTTTTTTTTGCTACTTTTGCACTTAGATTATTTTTTCATTTTGCTGAATCTTGCATCAAAATTGCATTCTTTTTTTTTTTTTACTTCACTCGCGCTAAAGTTGTAACTCTCTTGCTTCAGCCTGCTCTAAGAAGGTATTTTTTTTCCTCCAGTATGCCCCAAAATAATTATTTTTCCTCTCCAAAACAGAATTTTAGCTGCTCCGAAATTGTATCCATCGTATCCCACCCCTGATATATTTTAAATATATTAGACTTGAATAATGGAGTATATGATAGTAAGTTATAGAGGCCGTAGACATATTTACAATGAATGAGATATTGTAATTTTTCAATGAAAATATCTCATAGATTAACATAAAAGAGTGGAAAAATGCGTAGGCAAGCAAACTATACTTCTAATAGAAAGATATTGTAAATGAGATTAGGGGGGGGGGGGGCTCAAATAATTGCAATGAAAAGGCACGCTAGCATTTAAAAATGCAAAGGTAAAATGATATGAGCTCAAGCGAGATATGGTAAATTAATACACAAATTATCAGTATCGTAGTACAAGATGGCAATGGTACATATTCAATATTATAATTCTGCATTAAACCAATAGGTAAAATCTGAAATAGCATAATCCTACTTAATAGCGAACACCTCCCAATAACAGACAAAACTTCCGGCTCCGTTATTCGGAGGTTAAACTGTAATTCTTAAAATTCGCATCAAAGCGATCACTCAGAAAATGTCTGCCTATGTTGCGAAAATTTCGGTATCTGCCCGATTCGGAAAATTCCAAAACCCAGAACTGCGCAATACACCGCCAGCTCGGTGTATTGCATGTTTTTGCCTTAGCCCTTGGTTAGGGGCGGTTACTTACTGATTTATATCCAGAACTGTGTTAGTCCCATTTGCTGCCCGATTTCAAGCCACATGCTGAACATACTTTTAATTGTGAAGTAAAAAATAGAGAAAATAAAATTCCCTCTTAAGAAAACTAAAAAAAAAACATCGGCCTTGCATCGGCATTTAGATATTTTTGAGGCCTATGGGCCGATGTTTTTTCCATGTTAGCACCGGCAGCCGATGCCGATGGCCGATGGAAAAAATTTCAACCATCGGCGCCGATGCATCGGCCTGGCCGATGCATCGGTCGAACCTTAATCGTTTCATGTTGTCAAGCAGTATATTCACTTCGCAGAGTTAAATAAAAGTCTCTTGAAAAATTTTATCATTTTTTCAATACTGAAAGAGTCCGCTCCTCTCAACATGTATCAATTACGAGGTCATCAAAAGTGATTACTAACTACATGACTCAAACACCATGTTACAAATTCAGAACTACATCGTGATCTGCAATTTTAATGTCTAGTATGTCTTAAAAAATTAGTTTCTTTTTTATAACCATTTTATTTTCTTACGTGGCGACCCAAAAAATGAAAATTTGTTGAATAACAGAAAAAAAGTTTTTTTTTATTTTTCTTTTTATGAGTTACATGAGTATATATACATATATATATATATGTGTGTGTGTGTCTTTTCAGAGAGAAAAAAATTTTACTCTTTCTAACCGTAATGTTATTGACTCTAAAATGCCGATAATAATAAACCGTATTTAAAATAGGTACTACCCAAACTAGACATTTTTTTTAAAAATTATCTCTATCACTTTTCTTTAGCTGCTGCTTTTATAAGGACATGTTTTGCGCATAAATAGCATTATACATACAAACCTAGTTTCTCCATCTTCCGTAATAAAACTGAATTCAATCTAAAGGAATGGTACTAAAATCAAGAACCCCGAAAAAATTGTTTGAACGAACAATAATCAAATCAGTTAGTCAATCCTCAGACAGGAGTCCTTCGCCCAAAACTTTGAACAATTTTAATATTTGTTTTCAAGTGCAATTAATGGCCACAATTTTTTCTTCAGCAAGCTCATCAATTCGGTCCAAGGTGACAAAGTATGCCCGCCGCTTGTCTTCAACAAATGTGCCACCATTCGTACTAGCGTGCTCGGCAGGAACGCCGAGCGTGGGCATCGTCTCTCCCTCGTGAGTATAATAAACGGCACCGTGATGGCGGTAGCAAATCGCCAAGACGACTGTGCCGAGGACAAGTACGAAAAATATCATCATCGACACAATAATTGCGATATTAGACGAAGCAACTAGTACGCGTGACTGAGGCGGTAGACTGGCGCACGGCTCGAGGTCGCTGCGGCGTAAGGTATGCAAAGCTCGACCTTCCAGAGATAGAGGCGTTTTGCATTTCATGCAAGTACTGCTTTCGTAATTCATGTCACAAGTGCTTTGGTACAATGTCGATTGTCGAACCCATTTGATTAATGGCAGGACGGAACATTGATGACAAGACCAGGGATTTGAATGAAGATGCAGAACGCTCAGAGTGCTCATGTTTTGCACTTGATCCAAAAAGTTTGAATCCAGTGTTTCAAACGCATTATGAGAAAAATCAATCTCTTCTATTCCCTTCAATGGTTGGAGCGTTAGGCTAGAAAAATTCGCGAAATCATTGTACGATAAGTCCAAAGTTTTTAGCTCCCCGTTATTGAAAAAGGCATCATCTGAGAGTTGACTAAGTTTCATTCCCGACAAAGTCAATTTCTTTAACTTATAAGTTGGACTTAGAGCAAGTTCTAAATCCTCTGAATCGATGGGATTAAAACTGAAATCGAGGCTCTCCAATGAATGTGCAACTGGGGAGAGTACGTCAAAAGGAACACTTGTTAGGTGATTGTATGAGAGATCTAATTGCTGCACTGATAAATTGCAAAACGCACATTTAGAAAACTGAAAGATCTTGTTGCGCGAAAGTCCCAAATGGCGCAAGTTGTGACCATCGAAAGTTTTTTCGACAATAATAGTCAAGTTATTGCCATCGAGGTGTAAATACTTCAGCCTCTTCAAGTGCCTGAATTCTTCCGGGGAAAAGTAACGGAAAGAGTTGTCCCTCAAGTCTAGTTCTTCTAAGTTGGGCAATTGTTGATATATGAGAGAATGCAGTCTGGCCAATTGACATTTTGCTAAATGAAAGCGTTTGAGAGGCCGAACATCTTTTAGATTTTCTGGATCGATATCTTTAAGAGGATTTCCACTTAAATCTAGTTTTTCCAGCTTTAAGAGCATGTAGAAAAACCGTGGAACAAGAGTTCTTAATTTATTTCTCGCCAACGATAGTGTTGTTAAACTCGGTAAGAGGCGAAAAGGAGCTGATGGTGAAGCAGAAATGTAATTGTAACTCAAGTCCAATACTTTAAGATTTCTTAAACCAAAGAAATCTTTATCTCTTATGAACGTGATATTGTTATGACTTAAATCAAGAACTTTTAAGTTTTTTCCTGGCCAGAAGGAGCTATCTCCGATGGCTGGAAGGCTTGAGTAAGTAATTCGAACTTCTTCTAGCTCATGAAAATTTAAAAAAATTCTTCCAATCGTGAGTTGGTTAGAGTAATCAGATGGTGCAGTAATAACTAATACTTGAATGTCCATGTCCATATGTAAAGTTGGAATTTGTGTCAGACCTCCACGGTTGCACGTCACCCTTTTCTTGTCTTGGGAATCCATTTCACAAACACAAAGCTGGGGGCACTTTCCACAAATTGCTGCCACGATCGTGCAGCTAAAAAATATCAGAAGTATAATAGACATTTTTCTTGCTCCTTTATCCGATCCAAAGTGCACTGCAAAATGAAAAAGAAATGGATCATTCAGACTAAGTACGTTATTTTATACAGGGTGTCCACTCCAATCGTGGACCAATAGCTAATTTCTAAACCGTTAGAGATAAGCATATAGTTTATTTAGGAAAAAATCTCAAAATTATGAAAGGAATTTTGGGTCTATTCAATGTTTTTCAAAAAATCAAATTTTGAAAGAGTTACGAAATTTAAACTTTTATACAGCCCCCCAGTCCTATCAATCATATTTAGTAAAACATTCTTGACACTGTAACGTTTAACACTAAAAAAAAATCACTCTTCTACCACAAAAATTGACCGAGTTATGACGTTTTGAAAAATCAAGATTTTACATTGTTTCATGACGTCATCGAGAGATCGCTTAAGGGACCGTATGCGAAATCCTTCAAAATCTTGATTTTTCAAAACGTCATAACTCGGTCAATTTTTGTGGTACAAGAGTGATTTTTTTTTAGTTTTAAACGTTACAGTGTCAAGAATGTTTTACTAAATATGATTGATAGGACTGGGGGGCTGTATAAAAATTTAAATTTCGTAACTCTTTCAAAATTTGATTTTTTGAAAAACATTGAATAGACCCAAAATTCCTTTCATAATTTGGAGATTTTTTCCTAAATAAACTATATGCTTATCTCTAACGGTTTAGAAATTAGCTATTGGTCCATGATTGGAGTGGACACCCTGTATATTAATTATTAGTACCACGCAAATCAATAATTACCATTTGATGAAATCTTTCACTAACCACATTTATCCATGTCAGACACAAGCAAAACCTACCAGGAAATTTGCACATGCCCGTTTCAGACACGGGCATGTGCAAATGACTCTATTTTATTTCTACTGCCCATCTGAGTTCCACTAAAGTAAAATTAGATATCCTCAAAAACTATTGTGTTGTAAAAAATTTTACACGAAAAAAAAAGCCTTCTCTTAACTTCTTTGCTCTTGCCCCCCCCCCCCCCCCGCAAAAAAAAGAAAAAAAAAGAAAAAAGAGAAAAAAAAACCCTTTATCCTTAACTCCAAAACCCTCAGCCTTAAAAAGTTGTGATATCTTGTTTGCCAGCCAGGTATTTACTATTTTATCGTCCTCTCTGTTTTAATCTTTAATCTCACCTACTTCCACTAGATTCTCCATTCACTGCCTTTCCCCCCTACTACAGTGCGATGCAAAAGTTTAGACAAAATGCAAATACAGTGAACTCTCACTTATACACCACCTCATTTATGCATCGTTTTCACTTGTACGACGATTTTCAATGGTCCCATCAGCACATTCCATAGTAAAATAATGATAATATCGTTCGTTTATGCGTCGCTCTAAAGATAACTTATGCGCCGAATTTTTCGTAAAATACAAAAAAGTAAAAAATACTTTAAAAAATAAGCATGTTTCTTCACCTACCCCTTTCATCTTTCGTCTTTATTGCTCACGGAAGGCATTTTTTCCGCATGAACTAGAGTTCGTAGAGAGACAATTATCTATTATGGATCGTTTTAAAAGGAACAGTTTGTGATGAGGTAATTATTCTACAATATTTGTTTTCTCTGTATCATCGTAGTTACGTCACAGTAAACGCCAAACGTAGTAATATGTTTCTTTTCTATAGAGACATTCTTATTCATGCTCTCAATAGAACTTATAATGCGTTTTATACCTTCAAATAGGCTCGTTCACTGATGCGTCTTTCTCACTTATGCGCCTTTTTCTATTGGTGCCTTGGGCCGGCGCGCATAAGGGAAAGTTCACTGTGTATGAATAAAAAGAAAACTATTCAGCGAAATACTTTCAAATTTCTACTCCAGGTAGACAATATGGTCCCAAATACGTGTCTGGCGTTTTTAAAAATATAACTGAAACGAAAATCGGAAATTACAAAACACATTTTTTTTTTTTTTTTTTGCTGTTGCAAAAGTTTAGACAAAAGTCAGATTTTATGCAAGTATCTCTTGAAAATAAATTGGTGGAGGAAAGGCGAGATTTTTTTTCTTCGAATATAAAGTGCAGAGATTGCTGAATGAATAATCAAAATCCCGAAACCTCTGTAGTTCTCGTGTAAGGAAGATGAGATGGTTTGGAAACCAAAATTTGAAAATCAACCCACTTTGCTAACTTTTCGGTCCCATTAAAGGAAGAATACAGCCTGTAAGAGTACTGTGATGATAAGGAACCGAAAAGTCCTTAAATCTGCAGATGCTTTTACATTAGGTTTTCATTGTAAGTAAATAAACAAATAAATGAATAAAAATAAATACATTTAAAAAAAATCAAATGTTCACCAAACTAAGAAAATTATTTTCATCTTGGTAGAATGTGAAAAATTACTCCGAGAAACGTTGAGTTCAATGTTTTAAATAATGCAGTAAAATAAAAAGCTGAATAAATGCGAGTGAAAAGGGGCTATGACGCATTAAAAAAAAAGTCCTTCCTTTTCCTTACTGACAGCTCTCGATTTTTATTTGCCTTGCCGTTTCAGTTTTTTCATAGGATATGTCTGGCACTTTTTTGGCTGTTTGAAAAATGTTTTAAATACCTAAATAAACCCTGATCATTTTTGCTTTCAGCAAGCGCCACTAGATAGCAGCACCACACGTTTTTCTCCATTCGGAAATTGCTTCTTTTTACGTGGATTTCTCGCAAAACGCGTACTTTAATATTTTGAAAAAAAAAAAAAAAAAAACCCAGATTCACAGGCGTAAAATGCTTTTTTAAATAATTTATTCAGATTTCGCCTTTGGCTATGCTTTCATTTGTCCAATTGAGAGAACTGAAAAAGAACATTGGGGTCATTGAGCCCTTATTTATCGAGGAAAACTGCCACATCACAAGCCAATTTTTTTTCCCGCTTTTTTACAAATCAAATGTACATTTTAGATGGAGTCGTAAAAAACAGTACAGAACGTTGCACTACACAAAATGAGTAAAACACAGCATCGCGTATAACAGTACAAATAAAAACAGCTGGAATATGAAAAACATGTTCTACAGTTAAGTTGATGCTCATAATAAAACCAATTGAGAAGATTAAATATTAAATCACGGAATAATTTAACTAGAAATTAGCTGCTATTTACATTATATCGTCATATTGTGTGTATAACAGATAGCTATATATTTCTAATTTAAAATTTTTGAAGTTGAATTTGTCAGGGTCATGTAAGGTATTCTTCCTTACTTATCACTCAGGATTTAGATTTTAAATAAAATATTTATAATACGTTTAGTTTTGGAAATGTTTACTTCAAAGAGAAGTAAATTCAAAATAGGTTTTTTCCTTGAAGTACCAAATAAATTCGAAGCTTAACAACTTTCATCAAAAGTAGATGTGCAAGAAATGGGAACTGTCTTCTTTTCGGATTTATGTTTTATAATCCTATTATTAGTACTTCATCAATATCTAGAAAATGAGTTAAATTTTATCAGCTTAACAATAAATTTAAGAAAAACTGAAATTTTATACTTATAACTTTATTCAATAAAATATGACTTAAAAAAATCGTGCCTGGTAAATGTTCAAATTGGCATTTTTATATCTGAGTGTCAACACTACAAATATGTAAGAAAGATACGTTTCACTAGCTTGATTTTAAAGCAACTAAAGTTGTGCATATAATTATTAACTAATGTAATTTCATTTCCTTTATTTATTTCATAAGAAGTTTCAAATTGAATATAATATGGGTAATTCTCCAAAAACCTGACATTTTCCAATCACAAATTCTACAAAAATATAAGTGCTTAAAAAAATCTTTTAAAAAAAATGTACTTTCTCTGTGTTGGGAACTTATTAAGAGAAAATAGAGGGAACTCACTTTAAGTGTGTTACGCCCCTCAAAAGGTCAAATTTTTGCAAAGAAGCACTAGGAGAGTAACAAAACGATTTTCATCATCTGGTTATCAAACATTTTTTCACAATGATAAAGAAATTGATTGAATCAAAAAGTATTTTCATTGCTTGAAAAACCAAAATTTATTTAAACCTCCCTTAACGGACACCCCTAAAAACTAAAGCATTTCTTCTTGTTATCCATATTGTTTACTCAGAATAACTTACACTCCGAATAACGGGTAGTTATTTAAAAGTATATATATGCTTCTAATGGTATAATTTTCTTTAAGATAGCCAAATACACTGTGATTATATTTATACAAACAAGTTACCTCCTCTGTGAACTAGTTTTACAGTAACCTTAAAAAACTGCTTATTTCTCGGCTCAAATTTATTTAATTCTAGAAAACTGTTCTGAAAATATTTTTGCATCAGAAATATATAGTAAATTCACTTACCTATTCGAGTAAAGTTAAAATTAAAAATTGTATAACCGACAGATCTACTTGTGAAAGATTCGTGTGAACAACAAATAAATAGCTAAAAATAACAGAATTGTTCGTCTGATTGCATTTTTTTTATTTATCGCCTGCCAATTTCAGCATTTTTTTTAAAATCATAATCATAATCTTTGTTTTCAAACTAATGTTTTTGAAATAAATCCTTCTCTACTGGTTGTATTACCAGTGCGTTAAAAGCAATGCCAAGAGAACGGCGTTTTTATTTTTTATTTTTTATTTTTTTTTTTTTTGCGCCAGGATACTGACATAATTCGTGCCTGGAAACTGACATTACTTTGCGCCACAATACTGACATTTTCCTCATTAAAGTCTTGCTGGCTAGGTCCATAAATATATTTAAGGCAATGAATGTTATTTTTCTTTTCTAACGTCTTAACTCAATTACATATACAGGCAGAATTATTATTTTTATTTTATTTAAAACAGAATTGGTGTCCAGGATACTGACATAAAAAATGTTACACACCTCAATTTTGAACTTCAAAATCGTAATGAGAAGAGCAGGCAAATCATATAAATAACAGGGTGGAGCGAAAAAAATGAATTTTTGATTTTCGTAAACGGGTACCTTTCATTTACTGTGAATGAGGATAAGTAACAATTCTGTAAAATATTTCACTTTTGCGACGTCATCTTTAGTCTGCGCATTTGGCCTAAAGTTTTGAAATTTTGATTTTTTTTAGATTTTTAAAATTTTTAAATAAAATATTGCAAATGATAAAACTAGTGACGGGTGGTTATTAAATGGAAGAAAAAGCTTTGAAATATACAAGGAATTTTTTAAAACCATTTTAGATTATGATTTTAGTTCGTGCATTACACTCAAAGTTCATCAAATTTCCCAACATTTCTGATATTTTCAACATTTTTTTACTCAGTATTTCCTCTCAATATTCAATTGAATTGTCTTCAAACCTGTTTTTATTCATTTTGTTATTACTTTGAACCCTGAAACTCTTCGCTAGCTCATGTGGAACTACCCACTACTCACCACGAGGAGGTAGATACGTCTTTCACAGTTAAAGTGTTCCTTTGTGTTGTAAATTGATCAAATATTTCTGTCAAATATCGTCGTTTTTACTAAACTTTTTCTTTTCCTGTGATTACATACCAATTTTGAAGAGCTTGTGACCTACTTGACAGCTCTTTCAACTGATTGAGTCTTGAATGGCAGTTTAAAAAGAGCGCATTCAGAAATCATATTTAAATTTTTAGCTTCCAGTAATCTTTGTAAATATTGTGTTGTTAAATTACCTGTAAAAGGTATCTTTGTAATTTCCACATCATAACAAGAAATCATATCGATGTATACTGACTTTTGATTTATGTATGTAATGCATGAAAATAGATTTTTATCTATTTTCAGGATCTGAAGCGTTCTCACTTGTTTGCTTGTTTGTTTTCTAGATTGAGCGTTGATAATACGATTTAAAATGAGTTTCTTTATATGCTCTCTCTTATGAACTAACTAGATTATTTCTCGACGTTGCCCGGGTGCTTATAAAAACAACATAGTTCTAAAAAATATTTGAATGAATTCTATTCACATGGGAATATAAAAACTTATTTCATGCTAAAATGAAATAGTTGAGCCTTAAGTTGATAATTCAATGTTAATCGTAATCTTTGTTGGAAAATACTCCTATTTAAATGTGTTACATTTTATCAATTTGTATGCTTAAAGTCTTATCTCTAGTACTCTATCTATACAAAATTGAAAGAAAATGGCCATTTTTAGACAAAAGATTTGAATTTTGAGCTTTTTGGATTTATTTTAAATTTTAAAATCCCCGCCTATGGGAATTCTATAGCAGCAAGGAGCCTCTGTGCCAAGTTTGTTGAAAATCCGACGAAAACTGGATTTGTATATAAGGAACAAACAGATAGATAGATAGATAGATAGATAGATAGATAGATAGATAGATAGATAGATAGATAGATAGATAGATAGATAGATAGATAGATAGATAGATAGATAGATAGATAGATAGATAGATAGATAGATAGATAGATAGATAGATAGATAGATAGATAGATAGATAGATAGATAGATAGATAGATAGATAGATAGATAGATAGATAGATAGATGATAGATAGATAGATAGATAGATAGATAGATAGATAGATAGATAGATAGATAGATAGATAGATAGATAGATAGATAGATAGATAGATAGATAGATAGATAGATAGATAGATAGATAGATAGATAGATAGATAGATAGATAGATAGATGATAGATAGATAGATAGATAGATAGATAGATAGATAGATAGATAGATAGATAGATAGATAGATAGATAGATAGATAGATAGATAGATAGATAGATAGATAGATAGATAGATAGATAGATAGATAGATAGATAGATAGATAGATAGATAGATAGATAGATAGATAGATAGATAGATAGATAGATAGATAGATAGATAGATAGATAGATAGATAGATAGATAGATAGATAGATAGATAGATAGATAGATAGATAGATAGATAGATAGATAGATAGATAGATAGATAGATAGATAGATAGATAGATAGATAGATAGATAGTAGATAGATAGATAGATAGATAGATAGATAGATAGATAGATAGATAGATAGATAGATAGATAGATAGATAGATACATAGATAGATAGATAGATAGATAGATAGATAGATAGATAGATAGATAGATAGATAGATAGATAGATAGATAGATAGATAGATAGATAGATAGATAGATAGATAGATAGATAGATAGATAGATAGATAGATAGATAGATAGATAGATAGATAGATAGATAGATAGATAGATAGATAGATAGATAGATAGATAGATAGATAGATAGATAGATAGATAGATAGATAGATAGATAGATAGATAGATAGATAGATAGATAGATAGATAGATAGATAGATAGATAGATAGATAGATAGATAGATAGATAGATAGATAGATAGATAGATAGATAGATAGATAGATAGATAGATAGATAGATAGATAGATAGATAGATAGATAGATAGATAGATAGATAGATATAGATATCGATAACAGCATTGCTTCTTGGGTGCAAAGTATACATTGTTTTGAATAGATGTGAATACAATTTTCTGCTCTTTCCCGGAGAGATAATCTTTATAATCTCACACACATTCATAGCTAAATTAGTAACGTCTGCACTTCATCCTAAAAGAGCAAGGACACTTTTACCGCGAAAGTTATGAACTGTTTTGAAAATTATAGTCTAAAGATTATGTTTGCTGTAGTCAACATCTGGCTTGGGAAAGCTTTCTTGGACTTCTGTTTCATATTTTTTGAATATTTTTCCAGTCAAAACTACCTTGCTCATCTCATGAAGTTACTGTTTCTCAGTATTTGAATCATTTTTATTGTCAAAATCAATCTCATCAGTGACAAATTCTATAGGTTCATATTGAACTGATTTGAAAGTATAACATGTTTTTTAGCTTCGTCCAACAGGCCCAAAAATCACTTTGGTCCATTTAGCTTTTGCAAAAAATGCCGCAAATTAAGTTCATTCAAATGTAATTGGCAAATGTCCCATTACAGGGGTCTACCAAGTTTTTCTTCCAGTTTCCGTATTACACCTTTGTATTTTCCTGTCTTTGTAGAGCATCCATCAAAACCACTGCAAATAATTTCCTACCCAAAGAAACAATTCATTGTTCCTGACTTGTCTAAGAAATGTAAATGTGTGCTCTCATTGGTTGGAAGCAAGGGGAGCGCGGGTGGCAGCCAAAGTGCGGATACGGTGAGTCCTGCGCAATTTTAATGAGCAAGCAAAGAGTTGAGTAGTTCAAAGAAACAACAAAATGATTAAGAAAATGTTTTGATGGCACTTTAAGTAAATATTGAGTGGAAATATTGAATTATAAAATGTCTGTTCAATATGGAAAATATCGGAAATTTCTGAAAATTTGATGAACTTTGGGTCTAATACGCAGACTGAAATCATAATCTAAAATGGTTTAAAAAAAAATCTTTTATATTTCAAACCTTTTTCTTCCATTTAATAACCACCCGTCACTAGTTTTATCATTTGCAATATTTTTTTTTTTAAATTGAAAAATCTTAAAAAAAATCAAAAATTTCAAAACGTTAGGCCAAATGCGCATTCTAAAGATGACGTCGCAAAAGTAAAATATTTTACATAATTGTTACTTATCCTCATTCACAGTAAATGAAAGATACCCGTTTACGAAAATCAAAAATTCATTTTTTTCGCTCCACCCTAATAAATAAAATACTCAAGGAATTCAAAGAAGTAATGAGAATAAACATTGTTGTAGTACTGTAGATTCAAAATTATTTTTGCCTTTAATAATTGACCTTATTCCTAGGCCAGGATACTGACATGCAAACCTTGGAATAAACTTTAAAATGATGTACCTTGTTTATTTAATCAGTAAAATGAACTTAAATAGTACTATCTTACACTCTTAAATATGCACAACTCATAGAAATTAAACTTGTGAAATATTCATTTAAAATTTAAAAATAATTTAAGCACATTTGAGAGTGAATTTTGGGTTATTCAAAAATTTTTGTAGAAAAAAATAAATGAAAGATTGTTTTAATTTGAATGGACTAACATCGGAAAAAGTATTTCTGACAAATAAAAAAATCTTTCGAGGGAAAATAATTTTTGTGTTATCCTTCAGGAGTAGGAGACATGATATTGTTAGGATTTTGGAGAATCACCCATATACAATTAATATTATTGAACAGTTTCTGACTCCAATGACTCAATACACATAATCAGTTATTTAAGCATAATTTTCTGCTATGTTTTACTATATTTTAAAAAATTGTGTTTTGCTTGAAGGACAATATTATATGGCATTATGTTTGTAAAATGAAAATTTGTAAAATAAATTATTACACTCCGAAACGAACGAATTAAGCCTCATGCTTCGGTGAAATGGCCGAGGCTTCGGTCCATCTCTTGTTTTTAGCATTTGCGAAATTGTTCAGTTTAATTTAGGAGCCATACTGAATTTAGAACTATTTCTTCAATTATTCATCTTCATCTTAAAGAAGTAATACTCAATTGAGCTAAGTTATGATCAAAAGAAACTTTTAAAAAAGACAGTCTATAACATTCCCAACAGTGTCTACCTTAAATACCAATCAATAGAAACTTGTGAAAAATTTATATCCCCCCCTTAAAAAATGTCATAAAATCACGTTTGGCTTAGTATGCTGCATTTATTGAAGTTTGTGTGTGGGGGGGGGGGGACGCAGCGTCATTATTCCAAAATGTGAGTCCTATAAATGATTAGTCGCGCTACACCTATGAGGGCCGACATCCAGACGGAGATTCAAATTGTACATTGAACTATCACCTTATTAATCCATTAATGCCTAGCGTCCCTCTTTAGGGACGGTCCAAAAAGTGTGTCTGAATTTACAAAAAATGAACATTTCAACTAAATAATAGTGTTCAGTTACTATTTTGGTATTGTGTCAATTCATTATTAACAGATTTCAGCACATAACCATTGTAAAGTGTGTATTCTGTAGCCGTTTTATTATGATCTTTATCAAGAATAATATCGTTCACAATCTCGAGAACAAAAAGCTAAGTTTTTAAAATTGTTCCCAGCTTCCCAGTTTATGTTAATTGCTGCTTTTATTTCTTCTTATAAAATGTCTTTTTAAACATTATATCGCAGGCAGAAAAAAATTTAGTAAAAAAATTATGTATCCTCTGCAGGGGCGGCTCCTCACTATGGGCCGGGTGGGCCGGGCCCACCCAGAAAAATTGTAAGGAAAAAAAATACATAGTTAAAATAAAAATTTTGCATTTCGGCTCAAAAAAAAAAAAAAAAAAAAAAAAACATAGGGCAGAAAACATATTTTCAACCTTCAGCGCTCCCCCCCCCCCCCCCTCCAAACATCGCTGATATAGCAAAAGAAAGCTTTCAAATTCCATCAATTTTCGCGCTTCGAACAGCTTTGAGAACGAACGTGGGCCACTGATCTCTGACGTTGGCTGAATTAAGAAGATCCGTAAGTGATTACACCCCTCGTAATTTCTGCCGAGAGGGCCTTTCTCCTCGTGCCCAAGATTTCCCTTTGTCCCCAACCAAGCAGTGGAGAGGGAAAGAGAGGGAAGTGTTTCGTTACTGTACATGGGCAGAGAATATCTAGCCCAGTGGTCGGAAGTAGCGCGCTACAAGTAGCGAAACTACTGTAGTAGCCACATTTTTTAGTAGTTTGTAGTGTAGCGCACTACTTTTTAAGAAAAGTAGAGTAACGAGTAGCGCGATACAAAAAAAATAGTAGTTTGTAGCGATTTCTGGAAGCTACTTTTAAATTAAATAAACAAATAAATAAATGAAAAAAAAATTTAAAAAGGAGAACAAAGGAAAAAAACAAAGTTTAATTGACTCTGGTGCAAATCTTGCATGAGTACAACAGTGGACACAATGAGAAATAAGAACCATAAAAATATGAGCTGATCCTTAGATGCATAATTTTGACGAAATACATTGTATCTGTTTGATGTCACTGGTTTATTTAGCATCATAATTTTTGTATTCCTTCAAATAATTTTAATGTTCCTAAATATTCCCTGGCAAGAAGTTTAAAAAAATCGAAAGGTAAATTCTTTCAATCTTTCAGCTTTTGAATTCTTTCTTGTGGCGAACATTTGTAAAAATTAAAAATAATCTAAAAAGCACAAATTTTAGCAAAAAAAAAAAAAAGGAACAAAAAGGAAAAGTTCCCAATAAGTTCAATGACAATTTCTAGTTCTGTTCCATATTCAAATGAATTAATTTGTTAATGTAAACCACTTTGCTAATTTTTTGGTCAATCTCTAAACGGTGCATACTTTTTATTTATTTATTTTTTAAAAAATAGCGAAGTAGCGACTACAATTCAAAAGTAGTTTGTAGTCGCTACATTAAAAAAAAAAGTTGTTGTAGTTGTAGTTAACTACATTTACAACAAAGTAGTTGTAGTTGTAGTTCGCTACAAAAGAAATGTAGTTTTTCCAACCACTGGTCTGGCCCCTGTATTAGGGAGAAAACTCTATCCTATTTTCACTTCGCGGTCCTCATTCTTTTTTTTTTGATTGATTTTTATAACATTTGATTTTTTTGTGTGTGTTTCTTTTTTCATTTTCAACACCTATTTCTAACAGGCATAGAGATTGCCAGTTTCACATTACCCCCACCCTCACCTATTTAATACAATCCATGCCTATTTTAGTTATTAATTTGCGCTTTGGGAACTGGAAAATTTTCTCGAATTTTGACTTGCAGAGCGTTTGCCATTTTCTTGGTACCTATTAGTTTGACTTTAATCTCATTTTTCCCAGTGTTGTGCTAAAACATTAAAAAGTGTTGTAATTATTGTATGAAATCCAGGAACTTGGTCATCCTGCCGGGTGTGACATTATAAATGCTTGGAGAAGTAATAAGTATTCTTAAGCTCTAAATTCTACATTTGTTTAACCGAATCATGATTACATTTATATCCAGGACCAAGGCCGTTCAAAGAGGGGCCTCTAACTTTCCTAAAATATGAATGAAGTAGTCTCCCCCCCCCCCCAGCTCTAAAAGCATGAAAGCTGCGAGAGTTCTCTCACAGCTTTCATGTAGTGTGCTGAGTTTTTTGCACTGAGGAAGAGGTTCCATTGTAGATTAGAAAGAGCTATTCGCTGTACTTTCTACCTAAAATTTGTGATTTATTTACGCTGATTTATAAAAGTGAGATTTTTAAGTTCTAACACCGTTAGAATTTGTTTTTCCATGAACTGAAATTGCAACATTTGTATCTAAATTAAAAAAAAAAAAATCTTGTAAGCATGCCAAACTCTATTCATTTACCTTATGCTTTCCTTAATTTGATAGAGGCTTTTAGAAAGTCATGGTGCAGATTGTCAAAATTTTTAGCCGGAGAGAGGGTTTTAGTCATAAATGTTTTTCTTTTTGAGTATAGTCTCGTAATGTTTGAGGAGATGTGCCGCCTCTCTTGAGGCGTGACACTTTTGATGTGATAAATATTTTCACTGTCTAAAAATGGCAAAATTGTGGGAGCTAGCTTGCTTAACGTTAGTGATGTATATAGAAAGTTGATCGTCTGGGCAAAATACTGCAATTATTATTACATTGATCGCTTAAGACTGGTGTAGCATTTAAAATATAAAACCTATGTATCAAATCAAATGAGATAATTTTGCAATGTAAGTTTGTACTAATTGGATAAAATATTATTTTATATCGCTCAGCATCGGTTTACTAACTGTTGTTTCGTTCATTTTATCTGTGTAAGCATTACTGGGCAAACATATAATTGCGGGCCCACCCACTAAATTAAGGCACGAGCCGCCACTGATCCTCTGGTGCCTAGCGTCCCTTATTGAGGACGATTTTTCTTTTTTAATAAAAAAATTAGTTTTTACATGATATTTTTAAAATTATTTTTCCTGTCCATTAAGCACTATTTGTAACCAGTATACAAAATATCTTTGAAAAAAAAAGTCGGACAATAATGCGTTAACAATTTTTCAAATTACGAAACTTACCCTAGTGCAAAGATAATTTGGTAAGCTTTCAGGAATCATAGCAGAAGAAGAATATCTTTCCACATTTCAGGTAAGGCAGCATCTTTCTGCAAGCAAAAATAGGACTCGTTATCTTCATTCAGTGCTGTAAAAATAAAATGGACAAACAATAATTAGTTTTAAATGAGTGGCTACCACTTCAGTCAATCATACCTATACTGTATTTGAGTTGCATAAAAAGTATCTTTCATACGATAGTGCAATAATGAAAAATACTCAAAGAAGTCGCAATTTAAAGAGTATAATGGAACATGTTTTTTGAAGCATAAATTCTGTACCTCAGAACCCGACTAACATAAGTCACATTATCATCACTTTGCATGGGAGCAAAAACGCAGAAATTAATTATTTCGTTGACTGGTTACACAGCTGCTATATGAATTAGGCTACAAAACATGATTGCTGACATTGAGAAAATATGTGTACTTTAGCCCTTGCTGGTTAAGTTTTGCACAATTAAACATTTATTTACGTAATTGAATAGTAAATGACTGACTATATCAGAACTGGACTTGCGTTATTGTGGCTTTGCATCAAAACAACTGGTACCTCCTGGCCAGACTAACGTAAGTCACATTATTACTACTGTTTAGAAGAGCGTGAAAAACATAGCTGCAGAGTTGGAGGGAAAATGATCGACTGCGACTCCGAAAATGTTTCCGGCTCTGACTCGGATTCCGAAGCTCAGGTAGAATTGCTAACTCTGAGTTAAAATGCCCCTCTCCGACTCCGACTCTTGGTTTTTTTAAACCTTTGACTCCGATTTGTTAATCCCAAAATCTGCACTGGTAAAACTGAACGGAATGGTTTCATTGCCTAGTTACATAAACAAAACATGATTATTAACATGAAAAAAAAATAGGCATTCAATACTCCTCGTTGATTAAATTTCGTTCAACTTAACAGTATATTCATGTAATTAAAGAGTTTACGGCTCATTGTATCAGAACTGCACTTATGTACACTCAGGTACATTGAAAATAGCGACCCAAGAAGAAATCGTCGGGTTGATCAGCGACTGCGTCTACAGTGGTGCCAAGCCAGATCAATGTGGAATGTCACAGATTGGCAAGAGGTTGTGTTTAGTGATGAGTCTCGGTTTGTTTTAGGGACTGATGATAACCGTGTACGGGTGTGGTGTGGAGGCCTCCCAGGTGAGATGTACAATTCCTCTCACACTGTTCTACATCACACTGCCCGCACAGCTGGTGAAATGGTCTGAGGGGCCATGTCCTATGATAGCCGGTCCAATCTAATTGTGATGCGTGGAAACTTAACCGGCCAACGTTACGTTGGTGATATTCTTCGACCCCATGTAGGACCTTTCCTAAATGGTCTCCCAGGGGCAATTTTCCAGCAAGATAATGCTCGTCCGCATACAGCAAGAGTTACTCAAGACTTCCTACGTCATTTTCAGACTCTTCCATGGTCGGCCCGCTCCGCTGACTTATCCCCTATAGAGCATGTGTGGGATCAGCTAAAATGTCAGATGCCATCGTGTCACTCTGTGCGTGATTTGGAGTTGGCTGTTACAAATTTGTGGGCCCATCTGCCTCAGGACAACATCAGGCGTCTAATCAGCTCAATGCCGAACCGTGTGGCGGCCTGTATTGCAGCTAGAGGTGGTCCAACGTGCTATTGAAGTTGCTCTGTATTTGTGTCCTTGCACACCCTGTATTCGTTCAATTGTCTTGATTTTGAGATCAAGTGAATCTCTCATCTGTATCATCATGTGTATTAAATTTCATTTCAATCCGATGCTTTCTTTTTGGGTCGCTATTTTCAATGTGCCTGAGTGTAATTGTATTTTTATACCAAAAAATGTTTTAACACTAGCCTAGAAATTAGAAAAGGTTTTATACGTTAAATGCAAATGCATTCGTAGTGAAAAATTGAATGGGGCATTTAATACAAAAAGTAATCTATTGTAGAATGTATTTATTTATTTTAAAGAAAATGCAGAAATGCAGAGATTGCTTAAAGACTGTAGATGATTTTGGAACATGAATCAAGAGCAGTCGAATCATCTTCGGGAAAGTTTCCTTCGTTTTCTCCGCGTAGAAGATTTTCATCATAAGGTCTCTGCACTTTTCTTATCTTTTTTGCGGTCAATCTTAATTTTGGAATCGCCCTAGGCATAACAACCCTTTCTTCTCTTTTATTTGTTATTGTTGTCACTGAAACCACTCGGGTACCCGAGCCCGATTAGGCACATCTACCGGATTTAAGGCAGAATAGGTAAGGCTTCCGTTTTTACAAGAGCACCATTAGGTTGGAAGTCCGATTTAGCTCAATACACATGCCATAAGACCCGTTTATAGGGCAGGCAGACATTCACAACACACTCATTCACACAGAGAAAGGACAAGGACAGGAGAGAGTGAAAGTACATAGATGCTTGAGCCGGAATTCGAATTCGGTTCTTCCTTATCTCGATCAGACTTCACTGACCACAAGACAAGGTGGACGGCTTTTTAATTCAATTGATTTAAAGGCTTCATCTGCTAAGCTGGTTTTATAATACAATTTACTCTTCTCTTTTTCGAAGCTACAATATGCTTTCATATATGGGAAACTTTAAAATACATTTTTTTATTTGTTCCACGCTTTCACTCGGTAGTTAATTCACAGGAAAATGTTTCCCCCTAAGATCTGATCCCCACAGACTCACTGGATTTTGGTAAAGCGACTCTTATAAAGGTTTCAGAAACAGGCAGTGTATTAAGAAAGAAAGTTTTGTAAACTACTTTTTACTTGTTGTTCAAATTGAAAATAAATTTATGGGTTCTGGTTTTTTCTCTTTCATGTTGTCAAGCACCATGATTAGTTTTCGTGCATGAAAGAACAAATGGTCTTTTTGACTCACAGCTTCTTTCAGTGTTCCAAAATATTCAGTGTAAATCCTCAATCTTTGTTTCTCTGTAATTCCTGAAAACATCTTTTAGGACACTTCTTCCAGGGGGCCTTCATTGACTTTTCATTAGTAACAACGTATATTGTATTATCCCCCCCCCCCATGAGCCTTTCCACTTAATCTATTTTTCTTGCTTACATTTTGTCTTCTTTTTCTTTTCTTTTGTTCACTTTTTACCTCTCTTTTACTTTATTTTTCTTTTCAATAATTGCATGCTCATCACTATCAGAGGAACTAAAAAGGAATCAGAGAAATTGCATTTCTGATTTCACACAAAGGCATACCTGATCTTGCAGCAGAAATAATACTACTTGATGGTTCACTTTGTTCAAGGAGAAAAAGTTGGATCACATCATCGTATTACATTTCATCGGGACGATATTCTTTATTGATTGCAAAGGAATCATTGAACAATAAAAACTTCACCACAATATTTCTCTATTTATCACTTTAAAAATAATAAAATAGGACCCTTAAAACTTCTCTGCACACAGCCGCTTTCATATAAAACATTTTTACAAAGTATCTTAAGTTAAAATTAAGCAGACGAAAAATTAAAAATTTATGCAATTGAATAATTCTGTGGAGTTTGTCTTTTTTTTTTTTTGAACAATTGTTACTTCTTTGATAACAGACGAAATTTTTAACGACATGTATTAAGTAATAATTCTGAGCTATTTGGTATAAAATGGACTTAAGTTTGTCTGGCTCAAACAAAGGTTGGGACTTACGTTCGTATAGCACTGGTTAACTAATAAATTTTTTTAAAGAATTGCGTTATCACGGCGCAGTGCAATGCAAGATTCTATATAGAATGCACTAATAAACTGAAAATCGCTTTATTTGGAGTTACGTTAGTCTAGTTCTGAGGTACAGAATTGTTTGTCCTCTTCATCTCCAGGGCCGTCGTCGGTGTGTGTGTGGAAGGAGGGGGGGGGGGGTGCAATACTTCTCCACTTTTTCAGGACGATCAATTTCAATTGAATGATTTAAAAGGAAGGACAAAAGGAAAACATCCACAATCTTAAAAAATATTCGTAAATAAATTTTAATATTAAATGACTAAACGAAATAAAAAGGACCAACAAGTAAATTTTTCTCTTGTAAAATTTTAGAAGGGAAATACAATATTTGAGCATTATTTAGGAACTTCCTACATTCTGCATTCTAATTTAAGTAACTGAGTGTCTCTAAAATATATGTTTCAAATATTTAATTAACGAAAGAAAGCTACTTTGAGCATAGCACGAGGGGGGGTCATTTACTAATGTAAGGTGGGTAATAAGGCCTCCCTAAGAGAGATTCGAAATAAAATAAAAACTATGTATCCATTAAATGATGGCAAAGATTTACAATAAGATGTAAAACTGACAAACACTGTTACGAAAACAAAGGAGTATAATAAAGCCTACGATAAAATTCGGTAAGCCTTATTAATCGCTTATATCGAGTATAAAGAAGTACAAAAAAAGTTCAATGATTGATTCATAATATATTATTCAGATATAAAAAATAGATAGAGGCATTAAGAACAGAACACTGTAGTGCAAAACTATGTATGAAAGTGTATTATTGAAAAAAAATGATATTTTAAAATTCATGACAATCACCGCACAAACGAGTCCCGCTTCATTGGTCTCAACAATGTGCAGATAATGTGTTTGTATGTATTGCAGATTTTGTGTCTAATCTATATTACCAGTATAGTCCATATGTTAGCTAATTGAGCCGTCAACCAAGTATAAACTACCCATTCATACCCAAATAAGTTATCAAACTAAAAAACATTTTTATACACTCACTATAGTTCTCTATTGCTTATGTATTATATAGAGCATAATATACATAATTTTAAAATGAGCAATAATGTTTTCATACATTTTATTAGCCTAGTTTCCCGTTAAAATAATAAAAAAGACGAAAAAAAAAAGTGGCTTAATGCATCAAAAAATATCGCCAAGTCCAAAAAAAAGTCAAAAAGGAATTAAAAAAAAAAAAAAAAACTAAATATGGAAAAAATAAAAATTGGAAAGTAGGGTTTTGAGATGGGGGAAAATGAGTCTGTCGGTCTATTGCCCCCCCCCCCCTAACTTTAGAAGGAACCGTCCGATTTGAAAAAACTTTTTCTTGTTGGAAAGGTCTCGGTGAGTACACTTCATTCCTGCATTTAACTTTTCCATTTAAACAATTTTTGGTTCAACTTTGAACCGTTTGAACAACCTGTCTCACGATACAAACTTTTTAGCGAACAGTCTGACTTGAACAAACTTTTTTTTTGTTAGAAAGATCTCATCAAGGATACTTCATTCCCGAATTTAAATTTTCTACTTGAACAATTTTTCGTTCAACATTGAACCGTTCAAACAACCTTTCCCCACCAAAAACTATTGAATGAACAGTCCAAATTGAATAAACTTTTTTTTGTTCGAAAATCGGCGAGGAAACTTCCCATATTTCGCTTTTTGGTTTGAACCATTTTTCGTTCAATTTTGAACCATTTAAAAAAACTTTAGTGCAGCAGATATGTGACAAAAAATAGTGGAATTGTGCCTTTAATGATAGAAGCAAATAACTTGGGGTGCACATACTACATACAGGGTGTCCACTCCAATCGTGGACCAATAGCTAATTTCTAAACCGTTAGAGATAAGTATATAGTTTATTTAGGAAAAAATCTCCAAATTATGAAAGGAATTTTGGGTCTATTCAATGTTTTTCAAAAAATCAAATTTTGAAAGAGTTACGAAATTTAAATTTTTATACAGCCCCCCAGTCCTATCAATCATGTTTAGTAAAACATTCTTGACACTGTAACGTTTAAAACTAAAAAAAAATCACTCTTCTACCACAAAAATTGACCGAGTTATGACGTTTTGAAAAATCAAGATTTTGAAGGATTTCGCATACGGTCCCTTAAGCGATCGCTCGATGACGTCATGAAACAATGCAAAATCTTGATTTTTCAAAACGTCATAACTCGGTCAATTTTTGTGGTAGAAGAGTGATTTTTTTTAGTTTTAAACGTTACAGTGTCAAGAATGTTTTACTAAATATGATTGATAGGACTGGGGGGCTGTATAAAAATTTAAATTTCGTAACTCTTTCAAAATTTGATTTTTTGAAAAACATTGAATAGACCCAAAATTCCTTTCGTAATTTGGAGATTTTTTCCTAAATAAACTATATGCTTATCTCTAACGGTTTAGAAATTAGCTATTGGTCCACGATTGGAGTGGACACCCTGTATATTAACGAGTAATTCTGGATACGCGGCCATCTGAGATTTCGAATATTTCAGTAATGGCGGACGTTCGAAATTCCGGCCTCTGAGTAACGTATTATGTACTTCTTTGTTTCCTTATTCACAATGTTAATAAGAGTACGTTGCGAAAAAAAATCACGGAATTTAATACCCTTCTATATTAAAGTTCTATTGCATTATTTTTTTCTAACGAATTTTAACTTTAACCGCTAGGGGCGTTTCATAGGAATTGTGCCTTGAATAGTAGTTGCTTACAAATTTGGATACAGGTATTAAATATATAATGTGGTAATTCTGGATATTCAACTATGTAAGTTTTTGCATATTACATTACATTACACCCCAGATTCCTATATTTCAGTAATGACGGACATTCAAAGTTGCTGCTCCTGAATATGTCTTTTTTCTCTTTTGTTTTTAACATCCGGGGAAACAAGGAAGGGGGTTATAAGTTTGACGTGTCTGTCGATCTGTGCATCTGTTGACCTTTGTACCTGTGTATGTGTCTGTGGCACTCTAGCGCTTAAACGGATGAACCGATTTAAAAAAAAAAAAAATTCGAAAGGTGAGTCTGTCGAGAATGTGCTTATCTAGGTAACGTCTTCGGAAAACCTTAACTAACGAAGATATTAACTAAAAACTTTTAAATTGTTTTTTGCGATTTTTGAAGTGAAAGCATACTTGAAAATTTAAAAGAATAGTTCCAAAAAAAAAAAAAAGAGAAAAACTTTCTGCTTTTGATGGAATTTGCTTTTAACTTCCATCAAGGCCGTAGCCAGGATTTTTTTTTCGGGGGGGGGTTCAAAGTGAAGAAAGTTTGTTTGAAAAAAAAATTATTAACAAGAGGTTACAAGTCTTATGACGCAATGGGAGCATAGGCTGCTTGTACGGAGGGGGGGGGGGGGCAAAGGGGCAGCTGCTCCCCTTTACTTCCGAAAGTAAAGGGGCCCTGCCCTTCACTTTTTAGAGCGAAAAATTAACGGTCGGTTATTTACTGGGTGGATTGATTTATTTCATGAAAATTAAAAACTGAAAATACCACAAAAATGTTTTTTTTTCTCATCTTATTTCACAAGAAAGGAACTTTGAATTGCAAAGGGGGTTAATTCCATCCTGCTTTTGAGACTGTATTAAAGTTTTTAGAGGTCATTTGTTAAAATCCAATAATATAGCCAAATTTTACATTAAAAAAAAAACAGCTTTAGGGTGCCGCCCTAAGCTCCTCACAAACTTCTTTTGATCCCCCAATTTCTTGGTGTACCAGCCGCCAATGATTGGGAGTATGCTGGACTAACAGGAAGGAGAGCGAAGCTGAGGTAATGGAGAACAAGTTAATCAATAGGCTTTTGGGAAGAAGGAAAGGAGTCTTTCTCCTCTCCTGCATTATTTTTCAAATAAATATATCAGAATTTATGGCGACATCATGTTTGAAAAATTGAAGAAAAAATAATTAAAGAATTTCAAAGCTTTGTTCTTTTTTTTTTGAAAGTTTAATCTACGAAAAACAAAGCATACAACTACGTTTCATATTTTTTTTAAAAAAAATCAGGAAAATTTATTTATTACTTTCTTCTATATCTAATATATAGAAGAAAGTATTGGTTTCGTGAAAATTTTCGAATAGCGAATTTTGACGGATTTGCACGTTTTGAGGTGCGCTGAATCCATTTCGACCATTTTTGGAAAATGTCTGTCTGTCTGTGTGAATCTGTATGTGTGTGACCAGTTTTTGTGGCCGCGTTAGAGCAAAAACTACTGCATAAAATCAAACAAAAATTTTTGCACATATGTACCACCATGTGAACTGGTGCAATTGACTTTGTTTAGCGAATTCCTCCAAGGGGGGTGGAGCAATCGCACGTGTTCTGCGCGTAGGTGATTGCTATATCTCAGGAAGTAACCGGCGGAATCAAACGAAAATTGGTCCATATGTAGACCCTACTGAGTACAGGTGCTGATTCAATTGCGTGTCAATATCTCAAAGGGGGTGGAGCAATCGCACGTGTTCTGCGTGGGGGTGATTGCTATATCTCAGAAGTAACCGGCGGAATTAAACGAAAATTGGTCCAAAGGTAGACCCTACCGAGTACAGGTGCTGATTCAATTTGCGTGTCAATATCTCAAAGGGGGGTGGAGCAATCAAAAGTGTTTATTTTGTCATTGCACCTACTGTATCTCGAGAAATATTGCTGAGATTTGAATGAAATTTGAAATAACACTAACCCAATATGGAAGCAAGCATCGATTAAATTTTGGGGCCAATCGGCCAAGGGGTAGGGTGGTGTGATTTTTGTGCTTAGTCAACAATGCGAAAAATTAATTCATTAAAAAATCGCTTTCACGCTATTTAATTATCAAAACAGCTGAAAACTTTCAATGATTTGAAATTTTTAACTGTTGCCAATTTCTTTTTACTAACAAATAAAATGTTTGCAATTAATCTAAACAAGGCTTTTGCAATGATTTCCAATTTCGCTCATTGATTCTGCATTTGCAGGGTTATTACGATAATTGGGAAATTGGAGCTGTCTCCAATTATTCGGGCGAGTACGTATTTTGTTTTGTAACTGGAATTCATAAGATAGATATAGAAGAAAGTTTCGTGACGGCCACGACAGCTAGTCATTTTTTATTGTTACTACTATTTTTTTAATTGTCTTTAATTCGAAAGAAATAATGTTTCATTGTAAACATTACACACATCATTTTTTACATGATACTGTTAAAGTAAAATAAAAAATAAATAAAATGCTGATTAAAAGTGAACAGCATGCATTTTCATTTCCTGTTTTCCTTAAGCATCTTTAAAAAATTGAGAAGTCCCTTAATATGAATACTGCCTGTTAAAAAACCTGAAAAGTAACGAAATCACTTGTAAATTAAAAATTATGAACTTTTCAATGAAAAGTAGATGTTCAAAATTTGTTCCTTTTTAAAGTAAGTTAAAACTGAATTGGAATGCTAAATCTCTCTACTTAAATGTGCCTTTCGCTCAGAATTGGAAAGGGTTTTGAAATTGGAGTGGAAGATTACATTTTCATGTTTGCTATACTTTAATCAACTACTTTCCTTCTATGCAAAAGTGAACAAATGTATTTAAAGGCAATTTCTTCTCTATTTGAATTTTCAAAGGAAAAAAAAATCAATAAACCAACGAAATTTTTTTCTTGAAATATGAAATATTATGCAATATAAATTTCATTAAAAACAACCAAAGCTGAATGGAAAATGATCAAATAAGCTATGTGCTAAAATATGATTGAAGTGAAAAACTAACTTAAATAAAACACAAATTTTCATAAAAATACAGTATATAGCTATTTCATGGCTACAATAAAGCCAATTAATTCTTTCTTTTTCCATGATAAAAGAATCTCAACGACAAGTGCCATAAATTTTGTTATCCCGTTAAAGATTATAACCAGCAGGAGAGACGGTATAATTTAAGTTTTAAGTTGAAAAGATAGAAAAAAACTCCTTTGGCGAAATAGTGAGCAGAACTATTTAAGTTTATTCAAATGATTTTTTTTTTATTTTTATTATTCTAATTTTTCTTTATATCATCAAAAACCTCAGATACGTCCCAACTTCGATAGGAGGGGGGGGGGGGCTCCGACCATCAAACCTTGAAATCTTCTTTTTTTTTTCTTTTCTTTTTTTTTTTTTTTGTTGAATACTTTTTAAAAACTTTTGAGGTTTGAAAATTTCCCCCCCCCCGCTGGCTACGGCCTTGACTTCCATGTCATAAAGAACTCGAAATATAACGCTTTTTAGCAAATGTGGCTAAGCTTTAAGTTTACAAGATTGGAAACCGATGTCATTGTTTACCAGCAAGGAAAGAAAATGATTTATATGTTGTCAGTTGCAATTTCTTAACAATTAAAATACTTAATTGATTTTAGCATAAGGATCTTAAAATAAGTTCCAATTTTAACTCATTTTTCTGCTTTTACGACTATAAAATTTTACTAGTAAAGGTTACATTTCCTTTTCCATGTTTACCATGTCCTCTCGAAAGGAATTAAATATGTTTAAATTTAAATGGCTTTTTGACCAGTGAAGTTCGTTTCAATATGAGGTCGGCAATCAGAGTGACACTGTGTCATCTTTTTTTCTTTAAATGATTCATTAATTTCTTGAATATTTAAATAAATTTGCAGTCGAACCTCGTTAAAACGATCATAGATGGACCTTTAAAATTAATTCGTCTTAAGCGCATTTCATTTAATCCAAAAAACAATAAATAACGTATGTGTAGTTAAAATAGGACTGGGATCGGCAGTTCGTCTTAGACGTAATTCATTTTAAGCGTGTTCGAATTGACGAGGTTCGACTGTATTATAATTAAACACTAATATATATAATTACGAGGAGCACACTGAAATGCATGAAACAACAATAACTCTTAAACAGTTGTCATTTAACATGATTTGAAAAGGTTTGAAGGAACTCTAAATATATTCAGAGGAAGCTTTGGATTTCAATATCCTCTCTCTTTTGGATATCAGTTCTCTGGTTGTGAACAGAAACCTCCCCCCTCCCTCAAAACGTTTACTCAATCTCCCAGTCTCTTCAAAATGTTAAATTCAATAAATTTTTACTTCACTACTTATACAATACAGCTTATTGAAGATATTAAGACATTTGCATATATGATACAACAAGAAAACCAACAAAAAATGTAAAATTTGGAGAATTTGTGAAACTTTGAGAAGCTGTATCTCAAAAACTATTATAGCTAGCTAGTCCATTTTGGTATCAACTTGTAGCAAATTTAATGTAGTTTAAATGTGTAATGCATGATGTTTGTCAAAAACGTACTTTTTCATGGTCAAAATGGGGAAAATTCGAAAAAAGTACGAAAATTTAGCAGTTTGACGGCTGCCATTACTCCAATAGACGAAATCTCAGATGGCCGCGTATCCAAAATTAAATCTATTGATGTGTATTACACGTGTGCCAAGTTTTATGTTTCTATCATTAAAGGCACAATTTGGTCACATATCTGCTGTACTATAATACAGGTCATTGAAGATATCTAGACATTTGCATATGAGCGATTCCATACCAAATCACCGAAAAAAAAAAAAGTTGGTCGCACGACCGACTCGGATTTTTTTTTAATTTGGTACACAGATTGATGGTATAGAGGTATGAAAAAGCCCAAAAGGAAAGTTACCTGCTCCACTTATTTTCTGAGATACATGCCCTCAAAGTTTGTCCGCCACGTCAAAATACTAAAAAAGTGATGTTATTTAATCATTTTTTATAAAAAATCGTACTCATGCAAAATAAAAGTGTTAGATATCTATGGAAACTAGTTACTCCAGGCATTCTGAAAAAAAATACTAGAACGTTCATAATGAAAATTGCCAACGTACAGGGCTCTTTGAAGTTGTCACCACAAAAACTTGATTTTGCAGATTTTGCTAAAATTCAGGCATTTATTACAAAAAAAGGCAAACAAAACCAAAGGTTTTCTCACTTTCTGGTAGTGTACAGGTCCTCCCTGTAAATTGCTACGCAATAAATTTTTTGGGTTTCTCACTCCTTCTTGGAAATATTTTAGCTTAAAGATAAGCCGTATGGCAAAAAATGCGTTTTTGGCCATTTTGGCAGCCATTTTTCTCATAAAGGGGGAGCAGTAGAAACTTTAATTTTTTTTTAAACAAGCCACTGATATGTTAGCTATTCACAGGAAAAAAGTTATGCTTTATAGTATCTGTGAACTAATATTTTAGTGAGTAAACTTTTTCTTGTCAGTTCTTATCAGTGCTCAACGCATGTCAATTTTGTAAAGATCAGTATGGGAATAAATTAGTTGCACTAATTTTAATTCTTCAAGCATGGCTTTATATTAAATTATTTATTTAATTATTTTGTAAATATTTAACTATTAATAAGGTAAAATGGAATTCGATGCTGAAATTAATAGCTCTTTATCACCATGCTCAGTTAGTAGCCCATCAAATGAAATTTGTCATAAAATATCCTACATCAAACGAAAAGACCTCATTTATTTTCCTGATATTCATGTGATATTCAAGAAATTCTTCAATTAAAAACAGGAGTATCCGAATCACAGGACATTGGGTATTGCTTATAATATAAATATTTAGAGATCATTTATGTTAATTAATTCCTCAAGAAAGTATTTAGTGCTTTATAATTATGAATGCATAATGCTCAGGCATCAGAGAAATACTTTTTCTTTTTTTCATCAATTATCTAATTTATTGTTCAATGATTTAATAAATTAAATTTCATGACATATTGGGTAGATAATACAGCTAATAATAAATATATCATTATTTTTTGGTTTAATTAATTTTAAGTCCATGAGAGGGGGAACAAAAGCATATGGTCGTCGCGAAAAACATGCATATACTGTCAGCAGGATATCTCTTAATGGGAGAAATAACCAAAAGTAAACTCTTTTCCTGTGAATAGCTAACTTATGAGTGGCTTGTTTAAAAAAAAAATTAAAGTTTCTACTGCTCCCCCTTTATGAGAAAAATGGCGCCAAGATGGCCAAAAACGCATTTTTGCCTTACGGCTTATTTTTAAGCTAAAATATTTCCAAGAAGGAGTGAGAAACCCAAAAAATTTATTGCGTAGCAAATTACAGGGAGGACCTGTACACTACCAGAAAGTGAGAAAACCTTTGGTTTTGTTTGCCTTTTTTTGTAATAAATGCCTGAATTTTAGCAAAATCTGCAAAATCAAGTTTTTGTGGTGACAACTTCAAAGAGCCCTGTACCTTGGCAATTTTCATTATGAACGTTCTAGTATTTTTTTTCAGAATGCCTGGAGTAACTAGTTTCCATAGATATCTAACACTTTTATTTTGCATGAGTACGATTTCTTATAAAAAATGATTAAATAACATCGCTTTTTTAGTATTTTGACGTGGCGGACAAACTTTGAGGGCATGTATCTCAGAAAATAAGTGGAGCAGGTAACTTTCCTTTTGGGCTTTTTCATACCTCTATACCATCAATCTGTGTACCAAATTGAAAAAAAATCCGAGTCGGTCGTGCGACACCCATTCGGTGTTTTGGTATGGAATCGCTCATATATGATACAACAAGGCAATCAACAAAAAATGTAAAATTTGGAGAATTTGTGAAACTTTGAGAAGCTGTATCTCAAAAACTATTATAGCTAGCTAGTCCATTTTGGTATCAACTTGTAGCAAATTTTATGTAGTTTACATGTGTAATGCATGATGTTTGTCAAAAACGTACTTTTTCATGGTCAAAATGGAGAAAATTCGAAAAAAGTACGAAAATTTAGCAGTTTGACGGCTGCCATTACTCCAATAGACGAAATCTCAGATGGCCGCGTATCCAGAATTAAATCTTTTGATGTGTATTATACGTGTGCCAAGTTTCATGTTTCTATCATTAAAGGCACAATTCGGTCATATATCTGCTGTACTACTTAACGTTAGCGCCTACAGGGAAATTTAAGTTTAATATAGATAATGAAGGTAAAGGCGGATTTCCTTCAAACTAACTTTGTGAGAAAAATGTTTTGATGAATAACGTATGGAAAGTACTTTTCTGAATAAACTGCTGTGAGGACTCTGATTCCGACTGCTTGACTCCGACTCTGAGTCCGAAAACATGGCAGAAATGCAGGCTCAAAAAAAAAAAAGATCCACTCCTGCCATTATAATTTTAGAGCTTTCGACTCCGATTTCGACTGACGACTCTGAATTTTTTAAAACCGAATCTTCGACTCGACTCCAAAAACCTGGCAGAAATGCAGGCTCAGAAAAAAAAAAAAGATCGACTATTACGATTAGAATTTTAGAGCCTTTGACTCTGACTCCGCCTATCGACTCCGCCTGACTACTCAGACTTTTCAGCTCCGACTCCAACTCTGACTGAGAAAACATAGTAGAAATTCAGGCTGGGAAATAACAATCACTTATTCCTACTTTTAAAAGAGCTATTTTTTGTTTATTCATTTGTTTTATTTTATTTATTATTATTATTTTTCTTTTTTGGCAGACTATTTCTTTCTTTAATTAATATTATTCATTTAAGAGAAAGTTTACTATTTAATCATGTATTTTCTGTAACAGATATATTTTTTTTAGTTTTACGCATTGGCAACCAAAGGATTAAAATTTTTTTTCGGTAAAATATACTTTGATGTTCTTTTTATTTTTAATTCTGTTTTGAAACCGATTAAGGAATTTTTCTATATTAGAAACATACTGGTGGTGGAAAAAAATCCCAACACCAAGAAAAAATTACTGTAGAGTAATGAAATTTGGGCAATGCCATTGTCTAGTTAACATGTTTAGTTGATTAAATATACAAGATTACTGGCTAATTTAAACTCAAGAAAATGCTGTGCAAATGTGAAATTATGTTACTTTAATAACCGGTGTAACTACAGGCTACCTGTCTCGGAGCTGTAATTGAAGTAAGCGATTTCGTATCATTCTTTGGGTCACGACGCGACGGTACCAACCGCAGCTCGAATGTCAGCCACAGATGCAGTATGATGCGCCACAGCCGTACGCAGGATTTGGTGATCTTCCTTCTCAGTCGTGCCACGTGGCAGCTCGGAATTCGATCTTCTTGAGGTAGTACCATCCCTTGACCATAGCTTCTAATAATCATGCAAGTGGAAACATTCCCGCCAAGTCTTTGCAATATCGCGAAATGAAAATCCACCTTCTCGCAGCCAAATTGTACGATCTCGTTTAAACTCGGTGAGCTGTTGATAATGGCTTCTTCGTCTACTTAAAAAGCATTCCCGGCTAACATGAACGCAATGCGTCAAACTTCACGGGAAAATAATGCTCATGAGCTTTTTTTTTTTGTCGTATGCCAGCCAATCTGGCAATTTGGGGTGCACTGCTTCACTTTTCCAACTGTACCGTAATTTGGTGTGAAGTCCGACTTCCACAGTACATGCATGCCATAGATACCCGTTTATAGAGTGGGGAACCTTTCACAACAACACATTCACACAAAGAAAGGACAGGACAGGACAGGAGAGGAGAGAGAGAGAAAGCACATCCATGTCCAAGCTGGGACTCGAACCCGGGACCACACCATCCGTGGCAGACTGCTCTGACCACTAGACTTGGTGGCCGGAGCTCAAGAGCTTTGCAACACGTTTTTAAAACAAGCCTTATTTGCATGCTCGAGTGACGTCAGCTGCGCCACACTTATGCGCGGAGAGCGAAATTTCAATCGATGTCATCTTTCAGTTGTATAAACACGCCTACCAAATTTCGTTTACCTAACGCAAGTCTTTCTTGGTGTTGGGATTTTTTTTTCCGCCAGTGTATATAATTCAACCGCGACGAGATGGCCGGTGTCAATCAAATGAGAAAACGAGTCCATTCCTTAAAATAGGTAGAATTTCTACCCATTCAAATTCCCCCATCAATTGTGAATCCAATGCCTCAATTTTCATCTGCGTATCACCCCTTCCTAAAAATGGACAATCCTGAAAAAAGGAGGAGTCATAGGTCATCTCTGCGAAGTTGAATTATATATTACCTGCATTGTTTAAAATCTGCTACAACTTCATTTATTCCTATATTTACATTTTATATGTCAATTTCATCAGATGACATGTCAATTGCATCAGCATGTGCTATTTTAGCATATGCTATCAGTTAGCTTAAATCTGCCTATTTTAATTTTTATTTTAACAGTTTTTTTAAAAATTAATTATGGATATTAAATTATTTGGTATGAATACACTGAATTTTAAGCGAATCACCTGCACCTCGAAATCGTTCAAACTTTTTTTTTTAATGTTCCAGTTAAACTTTAATTACTTTTCTTTTCATTTTTTCTTTCTTTTTCGGGAAGGGGGGGAGGGGTTAGGGGATAGTTTTTACACATTTCCTGTAGTTAGAAAACACTTAAGTTGAAGTATATTAATGATTATACAGTGGCGGCTGCTTTTATGAGTATGAATTACGTTTACTCTAAACAGTTTTGATTCAAAAGCTGGATACTGTTTTGCTTTTGGTGATTTGATTCATCAAAGCCCTTTATTTTCTCCTAACGTTACTAAAAATGACTTGTTCGTAAGAGGGGCGAGGAAGAAAGTATCGAAACGCCACACCCCGAAATATTCCTTTGATTATCCTGAAAATAATGCAAATTCAAAGTAAATTGGTTTCAAATCGCGGTAAAAGTAGTCCTTCAAAATCTCATTTTTACTACTATTATTTCTAAAATTGAGTACAAAGTCTGGTATCAGTTCAACAGCACAATATTATAAATATTTTCTGATACACATATTAATTGCACAGCCTTGCCCTGAAAAAATAAAACCTCCTGAGTATGACCACCGTTTCCACCCATCACCCACCAATTTCTGGAAACAACTTTCTCCGATTTTATTTCAGTTTTCCATCATATCATCACTGTTGTGATTTGGAGGGAAGGGAGCACTATATTAACCGTTAGAATCCTTCAAAGAGAGATGAAACATAAGCATTTGTAGCATGGGGGATTTCCCATAAAATATTCAAAAAAATTCATCAAAAACTATCTTTTGTACTGTATTTTTTCTTCTACAACTTTTTTATTTGTTTTTTAGTGTATAATTAGACTAAACCCCATATCCGAAAATATCGTCGGCACCATGCTAAAATGACGAATATGAAAATTGGCACTTTTCAGGAGAGCCAAAACACTAAATATAATTTTTTCCCACCTGACGCATTTAGTTATTTTCATTTTTTAAATTTTTATAGATATCTTTAAGTGTAAAACTATCGTTCGAAGGTATCATTTTAATTTTAATTCTTTGTTTAATTCGAACTTGAAAAACGCGATTTTTCACATTCGTTATTTTACATGGTGCCGACGATATGTTCATGGTGAAAAAAAAAAAAAAAAATTCTTGAAAGCGCCGCACTTTGCATTCGAGCTCATTGAAGAATATATCTGTATAAATTACATTTATTCAAGTTACATTTTACACTAGAAATTACCATCTTAAGTATATTTGAGGAGTTAAATTGGATAAATATAACTTTTAGAGAAAATTTCCTCACTAAAAATCTGCAACGCGGCTCGGTTCATGCAAAAGGTTAACTCAACACTTTTAAGATTTTTTTAAACATTTTTTTTCATGAGCATAGTTTTGGATGTGGGTGCTGCCGATTCTCTGGTTTTGCAGAAAAAAATATTTTTGAAATTAGAGAAAAACAAACAGAAAAAGAGAATCTCTTTCTACATATTTTAAGGACAAAGCCCTCTCCCCTGAAGTCTCCTTCTTGTTACAAATGTCTACATTGTTAAACTTTAAATTTGTCTAACCTTTCAGAAGAAAAAATGTTAACAAAGTTTGCGGATTAAAAATAAAGAGATACGAAAAAAAAATGGTTTTAATGATTTTTTTAACACATTTCCAATGAGAATGTCCGCCCAAGTCTCCCTTCTTACGAAAAATTCCTATATTTTTAAATTATACATCTCTCAAGCCTTTACAAGAAATAAAACGGGTAAAATAACGCTCCCTTCCCCTTCCAAAGCATTATTGCCGTAAAAATACCAAAGAGTGAAACACAAAGGGACCAGTGTCTAAAGAAAAATGTACAAGAACTGGAAAATGGGGTTTCAAAGGGGTCAATTTTAATGAGAATCAGCAGGAATTGTGCCAGAAGCTTTTTTCATGCTGCCCAGTGTCGATAATGTAATTTTATGTTAGCAGTTCTATTTTAAGCAACTTGAACGCACAAATACAAACTATGCATTTAATCTTGCACTTATTTGTTAAATGCTCCTGTTATTTTAAGTTTTATGTCTACTTCAAATGAAGGAAAATTTTATTATTATTATTAGTGGTGTACTGAGGACTCGGTAAATACTCGGTACTCGGTTAAATTTTGATCAGGTGAAAATGCAGAGTATTTGTTAAAATTGAATGTTTTTCATGATAACAAAATTTTTGAGAAATTTACAATTACTTTACTCACAAAACACAACTGTGTGTATGAGTCAAAAAAAAAAAAAAAAAAAAAAGAAACACTCCACTCATAAAATCAATACATGGTAAAAGTTAGCTCTTGCCTATGTCGTTCTACGCTGCAAATACATAAATGTACATTTGCGTCTAACTATATTTTCCACATTACATATTAATGTACTAAGTTTACTTTTGGCCAGGAACAGTTCAATGGGATCCCTTAGTTGATGATGTGAAAATATTTTGATTTTCACATCATTTTAAACTGCGGTGCAACAAATGTCATACCGAGAACTCGGTAACTTTGGTACTCGGACGAGTAGTGAAAGGCCAAATCAGCTACTCGGCTAAAGTGATACTCAGTACGCCTCTAATTATTATGATTATGATTATTTGAATTATTGTGGAGTTTTCATCATGTTTTAATTTGTATTTTAAACTTCCGATCAAAAGTTTTTCATTGCAATTTTTTCAAAATCAAAGCTGTTTTGAGAAAAAGTTTCAATCAATCATAATTAGAACCGGAAACTGCATTCTATCTTAATTTCGAAAGCGTACAATATTTATTTTTAAAAATTAATTGCTGGTGCTATTGCTTTGCCATGGAATGCGGGGAGGGCCACTACCTTTTCAATTTTCCAACATAAGTCCGCAGGGCGTAGCTCATGCAAAGTCCGAGAAGTATAAGGGGGGGGGGCGGGGAGGGTAGATAGCATAGTGGTATCAAAATTTTTATGAGTCTCAGGGGCCTGTCATTTCTGGGGTGCAGAAGGAGCACTTACTGGTGCCAATCAGTGGCGTAAATAACACTCTCGCAACCCATGCAGCACGGGGGGGGGGGGGGGAACATAAGGTTTGAGGGCGCACACTCCAGAAAAATAGAGCACTATGAGTTACAATTAAAAAAAAAGTCGCAATTTCATCGCAATTATGATGTTTATTATATTAAGTAAGCCACAATGATTCTAAATCCCTGAATATCCCTTCAAGATAGTGTTTTGTTTTGGGATAACTCTACAATGAGGCGCACTCATAAATGTTGCTTACACCCCCCGCACCCCACGGTGCACCATAGTCGATGTGCGCCACTAATGCCAATTCAGTTTAGGTTCAGTTAACCTGTTAACTGGGTATGACGAAATATTTCGTCATACATAAAAGCCTACAGCAATGGGCATGACGAAATTTTTCGTCATAGAAATTAATCGTAATATATTGAACGCATCACGTTCTACGTTGTTCTTATCTATTAAATCTTACAGTGGTTATATATATGCCATCATATTGTCGATGCGTCATGAATTTTCATGTTCTTGTAATCTGTAACTTGAGCGCTATTAATGGGAAAACGGGCGCTGCATGATCTATACTTCGAGCTGCCATAATTTGGATTAATTTTAGTCTGCATTTCAGTATCTTACATGTTAGTAATAACTTTCTGATTTGAATATTCTTATTGTGAATTTCAGTGTTTTATATATTTTTATTAGTAATAAATTTATGACTTAAGTACTTTTTATTTTCTACAAAATATGGCTAAAAATATAAAATATTTTATCAAAATAAATAAAAATCATAAGTTAAAAACGATATTCTTTTATTATTTGAGGTGTGATATTACTTATCGCTGAGAAAAAAAAAGTCCCCATTGTGAAACGAGTTGAGCAATAGCTAATTCCCCGGTTAACAGGTTAAGTAGTTCTCAACGGGGGGGGGGGGGGGAGTCACATGCCCTCCTTGCGTTACCTTATGGAGGGTTCTTGGCGCAGGCTTCGACATTGAAATTGTTAGGGAAGTCTAATTTTAGAGGGTTTTTTTTTTTCTTGAGTGATCTCGTCCGGGGGGTGGGGGCAGGGGGAGGTGCTTCGTAGCATTTGCACTATCGCCCTTGAAGTATGGGCGCCCTAGTTAAGTAAAATTATTGTGAATAACATGCAAAAATTTCAAAATTAAGAAAATATTATAGTGACAATTAATTGAATTTCTATTATAGATAACAGCAACTAAGTTTAACGGAAGTACTGAATGCTTATTAGAAGACTAAATGAGATGCGAGAGGGCAAGGAAGAAAAGTGACAGGGTACCTTAGAAATAGACGAGGGATTCATTTTATTTTTTCATTTTTTTAGAATACCATTTTCTAAAAATAATAATAAAAAAAAATCTTTAAAAATAAAATGGAAATCGAGGCGCACTTGGGAGGGTGCACCGGGACTAGTCCCGTTGGGCCAGTCCATCCCTGCTCCAGAGTTTGAAAACGAAACAAAATTACATTTATAATAATTAATCTCGTCCATTTTCTGTAAAAACTTTTTCTCTTAAACTTTTATATATAGGTAAAACTTACAATATGCTTTAATTGTTTTAAGCAGTGCATATAGAATTAAACATCGTATTGCTATTGACAATATATTTTAAAAACAATGGGGGAGGGGGGCGGTAAATTTCACACGTAGCTGAACCACTGAATTCTTACATCACTCACTCTTTTTTTTTTTAAATCTTGGGCGCTTTTCTCTAGAGGGATTTAGGAATTTAAAAAAAAAAAAAAAAAACGAACATTTCGCTTGCTATAATATATTTAAGATAGCAAAGACGAATGATTTAAAAAAAGAAAAGAAACAAAAAATCAGCTACGTTTATTGTTCATATTAAAAGCATCAAAAGTTTTCCAATCTTGACTGTCAATAATTTAATCACATCGTCACAATAAGAGTACTTCCCAGTTGAAGCAATTTAAAATTTATTAAAATCTGCAATGCACTGTTTTTAAAGACTTAATTAAAAACTAATGCATTACATTACAGGCAACTTTACTTCTTTAGTTTATTTAACTTTAAAAGAAACTGTAAGCGGCTCTACTGGCAAAGTTATGATTTTTTTATTTAATTTTCCAAAACTAGTTCGTAACATTGCAGATCGAAGATTTTTGAATGATTTATCATGTACCCCTCTTAGTTTTGATTTCACTTTTACTGCCCACTGAAATATTTCATTCTTTACGGCTAACAGTTTCAAGTTCAAATCATGGCGAAAGAGTCTTCAAAGACCTCAATGGAGGCGAATGTTTTTTTTTTTTTGTGTATATTGTTTCAGTTTTCTTTAAAAGATAACAAGAAGCACATAAAAGCTTTTCTCATCCCATCAAGCTTAGCTCTATAGGTAACCTCGTATAATATTTCCAGACTAACGAGACAAGAGACACCATGGCACTAACCGTCCCCAGGGACCTTATTAAGGGCGATTCCTCACAAAGAAGCAGTGTGTTTAGAAAAGAACCAGCTGAAAATGGTAGCTATTTTTATTTTGAAAGGGTCAAATAGGTACAAGCAACCAATTTTCCTTGATAAAAAAATGCAGTTATTTTATCAAAGTTCAAATTATTACCTGAGAGTAAACTCGGGTCACTATGGGGGTCACTATGGGGTGGGGCATGGGGTATGCCGTTCTTTTTGATGGTGCGTTTCGTTCTTTTTCTCCCCTACCCGGACATTGAACTCGTTCATTTAAACGACTTTGTACACCAAAAAAAATTATTAAAAAGTAAATTTAAAGAATTGGAATATAATAAACCTAATTAGTCAAAAACTACACATTAGTTTAAATATAAATTATTGCAAAACTCTGACATCTATACTTAGTGTTCACTCCAATCGTGGCCCAATAACTAATTTCTAAACCGTTAGCGATAAGCATTAATTGAAATTTGAAAAAAAAAAACAACCCTTAAATTACGAAAGGAATTTGGATTTCTGAAATTTGTGTCAAAAAATCAAAATTTGAAAGAATTATAAATTAAACTTTTTATACAGCCCCCGGTTATAGTTATCCTATTTATTTTAATATTATTGACTCACTAACACTTAAAACTAAAATAAAAATCACTCTTCTGTGATCAAAATTGACCGAGTTATGACGTTTCGAAAAATCACGATTTTGAAAGGTTTTATGACGTTATCGCGAGACCACTTAAGCATCCTCCACTTAAGGAGAAAATGTGTTAACTGGTGTAAATTTATTTTGATTTTGTAAATCGGGGGCATTACCAATGACCGAAGAGACTTAGTAAGTACTAAGTCACATGTATATAACTTAGACATGTACATGTAAGTACATGTCTAAGTTATATGCTCCAGGGCTATTTATGATTAGTTTCAGTCAATCACCTTCATTTTTCAACTTTAATATTGAAACATTTCCCAAGCCTCTCTTTACCCTAAAATTGCCAACGTTTATCTCCAATTGAATTTATTGCACTAGTTTCGAAAACATTTCGAGGAAAAGGCCTACCCCCCCCCCCTAGGGATGCACCGATAAGCAAATTGGCCGATTACCGATTACCGATCGGCTTAGCCGATTAACTATAAGGATGATTGTTTCTCTACTACCAATTTTTCCATCACTGTTTTTTCTCTCTTATACAATTCGAAGTTTAGAAATAGTAATTTATTTCTGAGAGAAGATTTTTTTTTTCCATTTTCCAAGTTTTCACAAAAAAAAAAAATCAATATTTTATCAAATTTCTTAGAACCAATTTTCATGTTATTGTCAATAATAGAATCAACACATCGTTAGTTATGTTAATTGGACATAAAAATTCAAAAAAAAGGGGGGGGGAGGGGGAGTCTGGTGAGTATTCCAATTTAGGAGTAATTTTAATTCATATATTTTAATAATTAGTAGAAATTTAATTCAATAATTTTTTTCTTTGAAAGTTAGAGATTATCTAAAAGCACTGTGCTAAGGAGAAAACTATCGCCACATAAAAAATGTTGCAAAGGTGTCTATCTATAAATATTTGTTCAAGGTAGGAGAATTAATTTTAAAAAAACTATTTATCATAGTTTCTTAGTGAAAGTATACTTTAAAGAATAAAATTTGAAAATATCGGTATGAATCGGTAAAGTGGCCGATTATGACCGATCAATCGGTGCATCCCTAGTCCCCCCCCCCCCCCCCCAATATCAAAAATGGTCTAACAGTATTTTTTGAACTTCCATTAAAAAAAAATCCTTTAAGAATTTCAAACCCAGTCATCCTCTCTTTCCTCCTGAAATGGTTTGTATGCTTCGACCCACCTTAATATACATAATAGTTTTAAAAAAATCAACAAACTGCACGGCAATATAGAATATTTCTCTATAAACACTACAATATATTTAACGAATAAATCGGGAAGAAATAGTCCATCGTAGCAAAAAAGAACAAAAATGACCCTGTAGCCGAGAAAGTGCAACTTCGAAATCTCACTCAAAATATTAATGGAGTACTTAAAATACAAAAAATAAATAAATGAAATAAACGCGCCGTAAAGAAATCCAAATTTTAACCGTTAGATATTTTAAATTAGTATCTATGTTATTTAACTAAAATATCCATTCACCGCAACAGAAAATAACTTTTAAAAAGTAGTTGACCAGATAATCAGAATTCTATCAACTGACAAAATATTAGCAATTATCCCTATAAATTAAAAATGAGTAGTCATTGTACTATGAAGAGATACTGCATTGGAGACAGCAAAAATTTAGCTGGAGATTTTCTCACGAGAAAACGAAAAAGTTCTCGTTTCTTCAGTTTGAAGTTTCGAAAGAAAGTCGAGTGGATGTAATGCGAGTTGGCCGACATAATAAGCATGTTTTGTCGAGCAGCGCATGCATCACTCGCCCTGAGCTCTTTTTTCGCTCCCTCCAATATGCTATTAAAGGTTTATTAACTCCAGAGGCGTTTCTGTTTTTCAGAGGAAGCCATTTTTCATTTCATTCAATTTATCATTATTTAATTAGCTTTTCCAAACATTTAGTGATAAGGAAATCTTTTTGCTTGAGACATTAATGAATGATTCAAATTCTAGAACGACAGGCAGATGGATCGACTAGGATTTTTAACTCGTTGCATAAGATTTCTCATTTTTCTCGCCAATACGGAAGACCTCTTTTTTTTTTTCATAACCATGGAACTTTCAAAAGTTCAGAGTAGCTGAAATAATTATACTCAAGTCGTGGATTACGGTTTTGCTTCCGCTCAAACGCGGCAATTTTTCTAATTTCTTTCCTCAAGAAAATACAGCGTCCATTCGAAATAAAATGAACTCAAAAAATCAGAGAGAAAAACAACTTTTGACTGGGAAGACGGAGAAGACTGAGGCAAAAAGGGAAATCGGAAGGTTTTTTTAGTAGCTTCAACTTCTTGCCAAGTCTTCAAATTTGGTGATTTTTCGGCCGATTGTAAGCGAATCATACTGTAGCTCGACAGTCTTGCCGAGAGATCCGAGAGAATGGGGGTAGTGAGTGGGCCATCCACATTCTCGAACGAGTGAATGGTCAGTAAAAAAAGAAAGAGAGAGAAGCGTTATTTGCTGACTAATAATCTGCATCTGTTAAAAGAAATTTAATTTATAAAGATTTCTTTTTAAAATAATAAAAATTTTTTCTCAAATTATAAACTTTTTCTAGTTGAAATATCTTGATTTTCCTAAGATCCTTTTTTTTCTCTCGAATAAAGTGCACTTGCCCCTTGACCCCTTTGGGCTGCACCACTGCCTGGTGCCATTTCACGAATTATTATCATCAACAATTATTTATGTATTTCAAGCAAAAAGTATGTAAATTATTTGTGAGCAAACTTAAACCGAATAATAACTACCTTTATTTTTAAAAATAATTCCTGATTTTTTTTTTTTTTTTTTTTTTTGTGCTTGGACCCCTTCGTTACATAAACTTTTGAAAACAATGTAAAAAGCGATTTTTCTTTTTTGAGACATTTTTTGTGAGCAAACTTCAACAGAAGAACAACTTTTAACAAAAATCTCTCCCGAATTTTTTCTTTTTTTTTTTTTTTGGAGACTAGGCCGCTCCCTTAGATACGCCCTTTCTAGCCTGCCGTCATCATAGGATGGAACTAGTCCGTAATTTAGGCAGAGATATAGATTCATTTAGTGCTTGCTTTGGCCATCATGTCCCTCAGAAATTCTGCTCTTTAGTAATTTTAAAGCGAAAAAAAGTTCGGCAAAGAATTAAACAAAGAAAAAAAAAATTGTTAAGCATGTAATTGAAAGGAGACTTTGCTGATTATAAAGAGATAATTGAATTGTTATCAGCCATTTTGGTAGCCGATTTGAGATAATTCTTTGGCGAGTGATAAGTGCTATTCATAATGCTTGGTGGATGACTCAACTCTTATATGCCTTCAAAATAAATATGTTCCGATATCAGAAGCAGTGGCGTACGCAGAAAAATCATTTCGGGGGGGGGGGGGGTGGAGCACCTCATGAAATGTCTTGAATTTCTGTAAGTTCTGAAAGTAAATGTCTTGAATTTCTGCTTCAATGCCCATTTAAGTCCACAAAAATACATCAATTAAAAAAAAAACTTTTTTATCATTAAACTTAGTGTGAGGAACATGGACAAAGAGAAATTTAAAAACATTTCTTCATTGAAAGAGGTGATGCTGAAACACTTGTTTGCAATATTTTGGCAAATTAAGGCTCTAATAATGTTAATTTTGCCGTTTATTTTACTATTGTTCCCAATAAGGGGTTGCAGTTCAATTGGCTGAAATTTTTTTAACAGAAATAGGTGACTGAAAAACATTAATCGGCATTTCTAAAATATAGATTTGCAATAAAAAACGAACTAAATGGAATAACAAAATAATCATAAATATGACGTACAGTAAATAGACATGTCAAAACAAAAAAAATATATATGGGTGATTCTACAAAAATGGGAATATTTCGAACATGTAGATTTCAAAAAATTAATTTAAAATTAAAAATCTGAAAAAAATCAGCAAAGCACTTGATACGTTACATAATTAAAATAGAATATCAGCAGAGCTTAAATGTTTGTTTTTTATTGTATTTTTGGATTTTTATTTTTTTGAAGGCATATGTGAATGATAAAAAGGACATGTGGATGACACAATGGGTATGTGAATATAACACAATGTGTATGTGAATAACACAAACACAATAGGTATATTAATGACATGTTTTAACCAGTAAACTGCTAGACATAATTTTCAAACATTGTACTGTCATAGTTTGGCTTTTGATTTATCCACGTGTCTTATATTGGGGCATGTGAATGACAATAGAAAAAGGGCATGTGAATGACAAATCACAAGTAATTGGGTTCTCCAAAAGTCATATCTGAATATTTTTCGGCTTCACTTCGAATTAGAACCCACAAATGTAAGCCTTAGGATTATTCATTATCAAAATTTATTTACATGTACATTTTACATGCATTCTGTGGGGCATGTTAATGACAAAGATAAAAAACACTTGCCTTGAAAGTTGAAATTAGCTTGCTTTTTATCAAAAAGTAATTGCAGAACAGCAAAATTAATCCTCAGCCAGGAATAACAAAGTTCCATGCTTTATTTTAAGATGTGTTGCCAGATTTTGAAATAAAACATTTCAGAGAAAGATATCTATACTTTTTAGACATGTGGATGACTGATAATGACTGGGACAAAGTTTAGATTAACTTTTAGAGAAATTATTTTCATATTATTTTGCTTTTTTTGTGATTTACATCTTGCACACATTCATATTTATAAATAAAAAACTCTTGAAAAAAAAATCACCTATTTTTTAAAATCTATATTCCATTTATTGTGAAAATTGCACCTATGGGACAGGGCATGTGGATGACATTTCAATCGAATATCCTTTTTTTAAAATGAATAATAATTAAATATTGATATTGTTGATAACGAAAATTATAGAACAAAAGACTCCTAAAAATATTCCCAAAATAGTTTTTTATTAAATTAAAAACAGAAAGAGCAATCAGTATGGAACACAAATTTGCCCATTTTTGTAGAATCACCCATATATTTCTTTTAATTTTGTCCTATACTTAATTATATGTTCTGAAAGCTTTTCTCATTTTAGGATTTCAAAGAAAAAAAAAGAAATTTAGAGAGAAAAAAAAAAAAAACCTAGCTTGTATTTTAGAAATTCGTTTTGAAAATTTTGGAGGGGGCTGCAGCCCTATCATCCCACCCCGTCAGTACGCCACTGATCAGAAGGATATTTTTCATTTAATCATGAGAAAACAAACCTAGGTAAAACAATTTCTACGCTTTCAGAGTTTCTTGTACAGTAAAACATTAATGGATAGAGCATTAACAGAAGCTCCTGTTGCTATTGAAAGTTGTGGGAATATTTGAAAAAAACCTAACAAGATATGAACGACCAGGAAATAACATTTTCTAGCAAAACAAGACTGCGCGGCAAAAATAAACTTGAAATGCATCTGACACTATTCTTGCCGAGTCTTATGTAAAATGAATTCAAATATTTGCCCCTTCACGCTTCTTTTCAATTTCATATTGAATATTTGTACCCTATTATTGTTTCTTAAATACTATATCAACAAGTGATAAACAGTGTGAGCGGTGCATTCCCTGATATAGAAATATACAGTAATGCTATGCTAAAAACGTTCTTTAGTTCACTTTCAATGTGAATTATATCTGCGAACGTAACTGGAATAAATACGCTTTATTTGATCACGGTTAATATCATCGGCCGTTTAATATTATCAGAATCGTCCGGTTGTGTATTCCGGACACATACATTGAAAAACCATCCTATACATTGAAAAACCATCAAGTAATCAAAACTTCGTTTATTGTTATCAATTCAAGATTTTGTTTTTCCTTAAATCAGCGAAAAAAACATATTTAAAAAAAAAGAAAGAAAATACCTCTCTCTTGTTTTAGGCTTTTAAATTATTTTCTGCAACTCAGTGAGGAAAAAGTATTTATCCCTCCCATCTCCCTCGTTACCATAGAATTATCCGAGCCAGGCATATTAAGAAAGGAAATATTTTCAAGAATCCTTGAAAGTATTAAGGATTCTCAAAATCTTAGTGCAAATGTTGTTTTATCCAATACAACAAAAGATTTAGACGCTATGCATTTGGTTACTATGTCATGGGACGGTGTCTCGTAAAGAACAATTACAAATCGAAATCGTTTACTCATAATTATGAACATTTTATAAATGAATTGCTGCGTAAAAATTGCACGAAAATAGTACATCAAACTGTAACTGTTTCTGAAAATTTAAATTTTAATCGTTACAGACTCAACATTGACATTTTCTTTAGTACTTGATTTTTAAGCCAAAATTGGTACTTGGGATAAAAAGAGTAAATACTCATCTCTTCGGTAGCTTATAATTTCAATCAAAAAGTGTTCTCTTAAAACTATGACTTGTAGAGTCTGTAACAATTTTTAGACGACAAGGTTTGCTTAAAAATTACTATACATTTTATATCAGTACCACAATATTATAAGATCCTAAAACAATTTTCATGCTTACTGAAATGTTTATTTTTTATTAATTTTATAAATTTAGTTTTGGAGTCTACAAAACGGTACGGATTCTACACTTGTCAGTAAAAGTTTCAAAGATTTTTGCTATTCAAGTTCGGCACAATGTAAATGAATAGATCCATTACTGCAGATGCCGAAATAGAAAAACAAAGTTAAAAATGACCTATTAATTGACTTGTCATTCAATTTTCTAAATAATATCCAAGCACATAGGGATCAGTTTCCGAGTCATTTGAGGACTTCCGTTGAGCTCATGCTTCAATTGTCATGAAAAACAAAGAGTTCGCAGTCTCCTTTGAGCAAGAGAGTGAAAGTTCTCCGTCTAAATATTTATTTTCGGCTGATGGATTCGAGTATTGAGTTTAGGTGCATGAACAGCTGCTTATCGATTTTGGATTTGATTTCACGGTTCACTCCTCTTCAGGGTCCTTTCAAATCGCAAGAAGAGAATGGGAGCTCACTTTCGATAATATCTTCATTTTGCCCTCATTGTGAATAAGAGTTACATGGCGAGAGCTCCTTAAAAGTCGCATATACTAGTGATGGTGCAGTGGTCGAAAGTAGCAAAACTACTGTAGTAGCTACATTTTTTAGTAGTTTGTAATGCAGCTTTAAAAAAAAAAATTAAGAGTAGTGAGCAGCACGATACAAAAAACAGTAGTTTGTAACGATTTCTAGAAACTAACTTTGAATCAGATTTTAAAAAAAAGTTAAAATGAAATTAAAAAACAAGGGCAAGGCTCAACCTATTCTGACTGATGTGAATCTTACGTGAATGCATCAGCCGACTAAATGAGAAATAAGAATCCTAAAAATACGAGCCGACCTTAGAACCATTTACGCTATACATTCTACATGTTTGACGTCATTGGTTTGTTCGGCATCGTAATCTTCATGCTCCGCAAAACATACGCATTGAATAGGCTTAGAAAGAAAAATAGATGACTACTGTTTCTGTTTGCGTTTTGTGCGTCTGGCAGCCACGGACGCTTCCATCTGAAAAAGGGGAGTTTGGATGCGCACTACCCGATGCCTTCAGCTTTTGTTGGCTTACTACTTCCTCGTTGCTTTTCCCCCCTATTTCGAGAAAGTCCGAAGAGACTTGGCGCGTGCGCAGATGCGGCGGAGGTCGTGCGAAAAAAAGTTACACAGTAAGTTATAACTGCCAATTTAGTAGCAATTTTGCTTTTTCTGGCAGCAGAGAATGCCCTGTGGATGAACGTTTTACACTTCGTGGAATTATTGTTCTTCTATTCACCAGATCTGGACGCTGCAATAAATGTTATAAAAGAGGATAATATTGAACTGTCTTTGCCGGCTCACAATAAGTATTACACTGTGGTAGAAAAGAATGAAAACTGAAATGTTTCCACTTCATGCGAACTTTGCCCACTAAACAAAGAGCTTTCTGTATCAGTCATCCGCATGTAATTTATAATTGCATTTTGAAGTAAATTAAGAATTCTTAGCTTTGTTTCATAATCAGATAGCTTATTTGTTAATATTTAGTAATTAGTTTAGAATGTTTTCCAAAATTCTTTATTTCTGCTTTTTTAGTTATTGAGTTTATGTTCCGTTTTGAATTGCATGGCTTTTATTTTCGCAACCGTTCGTTCTAGATACATACTTTCAATTGCAAAAATGATCAAAATGAGGTGCAGAGTCAAGGTATTAAAAATTTGACTAACTTTTCGCACTGCCTAGTATTGAAAAAAAATTTCAATTGAAAACCTATTCCAGCTTAAAAATTTGAAAGATTTTGCGATTAAAACTGAAAAAGATATTCGGGCTCAAAGTTTTGGGAACCCGTGCAGAAAATGAGATCGGAAAGCATCACCCTTTCAGTAGAGTGACCACATGTTATTCTACTGAGGCCCGGTAGTGGCTATATTTTCCCCAAAACATGTTATTGGCAGCAAGTTTAAAGTGGTGTAAGTCACAAGACGCTGCGTTATATACCTCGCTGAATACTAGTACTAATAATGTCAAACATTTTGTGCTCGAACTGTTTTCTTATTCTCTTGATTTCCTTAAGAACATAAGTTTGAGGACCTGGAATCCGCATAAAAAGTTCTATTCAGTAATTTTTACTTTTTCAAACGTTTAATATCTTGTTCACGAGAAAAATATTTTGATTTCGTGTGATATTTAAGCTCTCTGCTGAGCCGGAGACATTCGTATCATTTGGACCGTTTTGATATTTTAGTTCTTTGGAGCAGAATTTTTATTCAACGTATTTTCTGTAATTAAAATTAATTTAAACTTTTTTTAATGTTAATAGCACTACAGCCTATTTATATCAATGTGTAGACAAAGCACTATGTGCTACAGCTAATAGCAAATAGTTTTGCTCAGTGAAAAATGCATCTATATTTACAGAAAGGCGATCAACGGCGACTTTTCTAAGCTTCACAACTGCTAGTTTCTCGCATTGCCTATGTAAGCTATTTGATCACTTGTATTTTACTTCTTCCTGTTCTTCCATTGGATGCCATTTTTGTGAGTGTATAACCCCCTTGACTTCCTCCATTTTTGACAGAGGTATCCCGTATTCAAACCGTAGTCCGTTTTTAACTTCTACGTCAGCACAAATAACGGAATCATTGTGAAAAATACTCCAATATATCTTGCACATAACGCTACGTTTTAACAGACAATTGTGCAAAGTTCGATTTTATTTATTTTATTTTTTTAATTTCTTATTTAATTTTTAAACCCTAAAATGAGCACACTTTTAGTCATATCATTTTCGAAAACTTTAAAAAGTTATTCTTTTTCTGTTTTAGTTAAGATTATTTGTTACTGTCACATATAAACTTATATTTTTGATTATTCTGAGATCCAGCTTGGAATACATTTCTAAGAAGTCATTGCACTTATCCTCTCTTTTTTTTGAAAAAAATTGATCAAATATACTATTTTATTTTGGTACCTTGTAAATTTTATTTCTCTATTTGTTCAAAAACTGAATCATTTGTTCCTTTTGAACTACTCGAAACGTAGTGAAATGTGCACCAAAACTATAATGAAACTTAAATTTTGCACATTAATTGCAAGCAAGAAGAAGAACGTGTCCGGAGAAAATTTTACACGAAAAACAGAAGTAAGCGTCAGACATTGTTACAACTTTTAATGCACTTCAATAAAGCAAGCTATCTGTAAAGTGGAAAGAAAATAACACAGAGAACACTTCAGAAAAGTCTCAGAAGGAAGAAATTTCGGGAATTGAGCCCATAAATCAAACGTGTGACAGCGTGTAAAAAGGAGACATAACTTTTGAAACAAGAACTGAAAAATATGGCGCTTGCCACGAAAGGTAATATCTCCCGGTGGATTATTATCTCGAAATCCTTGAGAAATGGGGCTTGCTAAATTCACGTTCCCATGATCAAAGTAAAGAACGGATGTCTGCACCATATAGATCAGGAGTTCTCAACCCCAATGGGAAGTCTCATGGCAGGTCACTACGACCTCCCAAAAATACTTTTTATTCGGCAATTTCTTCTGCAAATTTGATAACTTTGAGAAAGCATTTCAAAATTGCCATTTTTAGAAAAAAAAATATATATATGCTTAATATCTGCAGGTATTTTTTATGCGTGTAAGCTCAGATTTATTGCGAGAAATTAGGAATTTCATTCGATAAATTTAAAAGAACCCCTTTCGGGACATTTCAGTTCGATATGCCCTCAGTCCTCAACTCAACCTTTCTGGTTCTTTGTGAGAATAAGCTCGCGCCTCTATTTATAGTCAAAACAAGAATTGAACGTTGAAGTACATAGGATGCGGAAATTTCTGAAAAATAGGATGCTGATATATTCACCCACAAAATGTATTAATACATTTAGCTTTAGTTTAGACATATTATTGTTAGAAAAGCTGGAATCGAAGAACTGAAGAAATAAATGCAGATTTCAGATAATCCATGGTCTAGATGAGGTTGAAGTGTAACTTCTGAATCGTTTATGAGTGAGCTTGGTTATTTAATATTCATATCAGACCACAAAATTAATTAAGTTACAGTTCGTTTTGACTTTAGATTTCATTTTTTAAACACGCTTCCTTTGAAATGCCCTGTCCCACAGGTTGAGAACGATTGATATAGATCATGGGTCCGAGTCAGCTTATGGTAAGATGATTTTAGTAGTATTCCAAAAACGTGAAGAAGTAATAAAAATGTTTTTAAATATTTTAAAACATCGTACATGGCAAAATTTAAGCCAGAGATGAGACATCGGTGACGAAACACCCATTTTAAATACTAAAACACCGATGATGGTAAGAGGTCGACTGCAAATCATCGATGTGCTGAAAAATTCAGTTTTTCTTAATATAGATACAAAATAGTGATTACCAACTTCACTTGAGCTTGATTACTGTTAATAAAAACTGTGTTGATATTTTCAAAAGTAGGGTTGTTTACTGTGAAATTATAATAAGGTATTTTCAAATTTTACAATATTTACTTTACATTTAAAAAAACATTAATCGCGCTTTAATTAATTCATCAAGAATTTACTACTTAACATTAAAAACAAAAAACATACTTAATAATTTAACTTAACTTTACACTTAATAAATGCATTAAAGCATGGAACTTTACAGTAAAATTAGAAGTACTCAATCACATTAGAAGTTTTTATTCAATGAACGATCAGTGAAATGCGATTACCCATACTTAAAAGAAATATTGTCGAAAAATTCCAGTCAATACTGATAACTGGCTAAGACTTTTTTTAGTGGGAGGGAAGGGACGAAATTTTAACTCATTAGTGTTATAGATTTTTTGCCTCCATTTTTATCTGAGTGTGTTCTAAAAATGGCTCGATCGCAAGGAAGATATCAGCTAAAGACGACTTCTCTCTGATTGTTTTTCATTTGAGCCAAGTACCGCAATTGAAAAAGCACGATCCTCATCTCCAAGATTCGATCTCGATTTTTCCCGCCCTGCTAGCTGATTTCAGATCGTTTCCACTCTTTTCTCGTGATTACCTCATTTTACGCTGATATAGTCGGGAAAAGAAAAAAAGCCCAAATTTAGAAATCTACTTATTCTGACGCAACGTGTTTTCTGAACGTCTTTTTTGATCTAAAAACGCTATTTCAGTCCATTGAAAAATCACTAATTATATTCTATCCATTCCTAATATCTCCAAACCTCTAATGAGCCATTAAAAAATGGTTGCCTGTCCTCCGTTCCCGAAGTGGAAAGTTTTCGGGTCGTATAGCGCTTGTATCGGTAGACGAGGATAGATCCCATTTAGCACACTTAGTCTAAGTGATGTTCTGGCGACGTCGCAATGTCCCATTCACGTCACATTACATTACGCTATAAAAAGTACGTCTCTGCGATGTAACACTCGAACGTCGCGCCATGCTATGAAACAGTCCTTCCTCTCCCGAAACAGATACACGCATGAGCAAATTAAACTTTGCTAACTTCCAGCGAACGCTGGTCAACTGCAACTTATAAATTTTTGAAAGTTTGTTGCTGTTCTGCGATTTGAAATTAAAGATAAGAATCATCCTAGTAAATTTGTATTGTTATATAACTCTTATTTACTGCAAAAAGTTTTTGAATAATGCCTTAAAATTTCTTATTGTTTTTCGGGAAAGGATATTAGTTTTTTCAGTGTATTTTGATGTTATCGCACCACTCGTGTGATGGTTTAAGGTAAACTTATACCGTATATTTCGATCAAACAATTTCTTTTATAATTTTAAGAGCCATTATTTTGAAATTCAGAGGTGTGGTTGTGATATTTTTTAATTTTCCTTTTTTTTTTTTTCTATGTGAAAGTAGGCAGGGCCGAATTTGGACTTCACGGGGCCCTAAGCCATTTCTGATATGGGGCCCCCTAAAAATGAAGGCAGTCTTCATTTTTTGTTTTATTTTTTATCCCACCCCTCCCCTATAATAGTCGTTTTTTCTCTGCCCATGCCATTTTTTAATTGCGTCTTTTTCCATGCCCATTTTGTCCTTTATATTTTTGACTAGTCTTGAAACGTCAAGGAGAATGGGAGAGTGATGCAAGAAATTTCTGAAAATCGTTTATGAAATTCTACAATTTGATGTATTGTGAGGTCTGGTTGGTACAACAAAAATGTCTGGGAAAAAACACAGGCAAACAAAAACTTTTTAGGGTTTCCACTCTTTTGCGAATTTATATCAATCAAAATAAAAATTGTTTCTGATTTGGCGAATAGCTGAAATTAAACGACAGAGAGGAAATGCTAGGGAACAGAAAAGATGGTCGTCATTTACGTATTTACAACGGCTATTGATCAGAGGTGGCGCTAGGAAATGTCCGACAGGGGGGCAAGCTTGCCCGACAGGGGGGGCACATGTATAATTCAAAAATTTAGTTACCCCCCCCCCCTGTCCCCAGTTTTTCAATTTTTTTATGATGCATTCGATTGAAAGGTAATCGTTCTTACCATGAAACTAAATAGTACAAGTACAAAGATTAAAAATTTTTAAAATCCCCCGACCCAGATTAAAATGAACATCAAAAGCATTTTAAATTTAAATATATTTAATTTTTTTCGAGAGGACAAGGAACGATACTACTACTAGTAAGGATTATCTTTCCTTTTACACAGAAAAGGAAAGATAATCCTTACTAGTAATTTTGCCAGTCGCAAAAGCAGAATAAAGAGGAAAAATTGAGTATTCTTTTAAAACCTCATACTAAAATCAATTTAGCCCTGGATTGGGAGCGGTTTCTTACTGCTTTATACAATTACAAGTATTTTAATTGTTAACAAATAGAAAATGGCGACAGAAAAACATTTTAAGTCATTGAGTTTTCTTTCCCAGTTGACCGGCAATCGTAAATTGTAATATGGGTCATTCTACGCTATTTGAATTCAGACGGCCAATGGAAAAACTTCATGTAAAACTGATTTTAATAATGTTTTTGCATGCTGAAGCATTACAGACTATTATCTTTTATATGGACCACCCAATTAATTCACTGTAATTATTTTATTTTAGCATTTATAGCCGAAAATAGTCATAAATGTATACTCCCCTGGCCTGTTCAAATACTAGTTTTTATACAAACATGTTCGACGCTCAATTTTTGCAAACGTGGCATAATGTTTTTTGCCATAATCATACACTTACATTAACAGAGAAACCAATTTCATCAGTAAACATTGAAAAAATATTTATTATTATTAAAAAAAAATACACTTTTCAACGGTCCATATCAATAGTGTCACCTCCACCTGGCGAACTTCAAAGACTGAAATTTAGTATAAAAAATGCATAAGAATGATGTTGATTGCGAATAACCAGTGTAATACTGAGTAAAGTTAAAAGCAAGCTAAGAGGTTTTTAAAAAATTCGAATATTATTGCATCGGTTCTTGTTGAAAGTGCCCCAAAGCTTACTGCGCCAGTCGCTGTAGTATTTCCCCTGGTAAGTATAACTTTTGATATTTCATCGTTACATAAGTATGCGTATGTACAATGTAATGCTTATTGTGTGCAGACATCACGGTTTACTTGAAGTTCTGGTAAGAAGAACGCGTGATGCTGTTTTTATAGGTAATGTGTGATTTTGTCACTTCTCTGGCGTCACTCCCCTGGCATTTTTGTTTTAAAAAAAGGGTAAATATACATTAAAACTGTGATATAAGCATAATTAATTTCATTTTTAATCCTAATTGCCCCTGTGAAAGCAATTTGAATGAACGTAAATAATGCGGGAAGTATTTTTACTTGGTATCTGCGGTGCGACTTGTATGCAACATGTCGTGTTTTCAGGATTAATTTTTTTTCATTTTATTACAACGTGAAATTCTTTTTTAATACAGGTCTCATAGAAATGAGTCCATACTATGATTTTACACCGAAAAATAAGTGAAATAATTGTAAATCAAACCAGAATTCCGCCAATAGTGTCACTCCCCTGGCAACGCATTTTCCCCTGGTATCGATAAACCCCCCAAAAATTGAAATTTCGTCTGGCCCTTACCACTACAATCATAAAAATAGCGGCTACTAGTGATATAATGAGTGTGAAATTAAACAGATTATTTTTTCTTTGGGGACACAAAATACGCATTGATCGTAGAATCACCCATATACTATATCTTATATCATAAATTTAAGGCTAAGCCGCATTTGCTAAAAAACGTTAGTTAATATTCGAATGCTATATAACATGGAAGTTCCAAACATATTCTATCAGAGGCATTTTTTTCTTCCTTTTGATACCATTGTTTTAGCTTTTTAAGTATTTTTTATCTTCAAAAATAGGGAAAAACGTTTTAAAGGTTTTTAATTACTATTCGTTAATTAATGTCATTCGAAGACGCGACCTAGCTAAGAACAATCTCGATCAACTCTCCTTTCAAACATTTTTTTGAAATCGGTCCATCCGATCAGGCTCTAGAGCGCCACAGACAGATACACAGATCGACAAACACACAGACACGTCAACTTTATAACCGTCTTCCTTGTAGCGTCGGGGGTTGAAAATGGGGATCCTTAAAATGAGGATTGAGAATTTCAGAGGATACACGAAACGAAAAGAGGAAATGAAAAACAAATGAAGTGTAATTGTGCTTAATAAATAAAAAGAATTAGCTTATAAACTATTCTGCTTGAGAGAGAAAAATAGGAGCGAAACAAAAGTATCAACACTTTTTTGTTCCCTCACCTCCAAACAGACCAAGTGTGTAGATTTAATTATTAACTCGTTGCTATCTAAATGAGCACATTTTTAAATAAAAGAAAGAAAAAAGAAAACATCAAATTCAAATTGCTCCTGCTCCTATTGTTAAAAAAAGCATTCCAAAAGTTTATAACACACTTATCCAGTTACTTCTGAGTTCTGGAGATGATTTACATCTGTTCTATTCTGTTAAATTTTAATTCGTTCAAATATTGTTCCAATTTTTTTCTTCTTGCTAAGAAGTAACTCCGTGAATGAAAAGTTTTCGAGTTAGAACTGGGGTGGGCTGCGTGCTTCGCTTCTTTAGCTCGCTATGCAATGCGCGGGAGCCCGCGGCATTCGCCGTCTAAGTAGGAAAAAGGGGTCTAATCCGAGTCTCAAGTATCGCTCCTCGACAGTTGGTGGGTGACAAAAGCCCTCGGAGAAACACGTGTCTAGCGGCTGGTCTTAACACTTTACCGACCGGTAGCGATTCGAACATCCTATGCCCTTTCACCGCCCGCTCAGCTGCAGATCGTCCAATTTCCATTTTATTGTTAAACTATAAAATCCACAGATCGGTTCAAAGTCGATTAATCGACGCCCGGTCGGTAAGCGCCGGAGAGCAAACGTCGAATAATCGACGCCAGGTCGGTAAGCGCTGGGAACAAAACGTCGATTAATCGACGCCGGTCGGTAAAGTGTTAAATGAGGTTGAGGCAATTAAGCAGCTATTTTAACGTTGATGATTATCAGATTCTCAGAAAGTGACAATGAATGTCCGTTTGCAATGCTGCTGGCGATTTGCGGGTGGAAACCGCTTGTTAGGAAAAAAAGGAAGATTTGCCCTTTTCAACCTGAACAAAAATAGTTTTCTCCAACAGAACTTAACGTTGGTCCAAGAGATACGACGGCAGCTCGCCGATACCTCTTGTTGCTACCGAGCTTCCCAAAGGTTCTCGTGTTCGATATTGGTTTGAAATCGTGTAATTTGTCGAATACTGAGAATGTTTTAGAACAAAATTAGTTTTTTTCGCTGAATGATTTTATTCGAAAAAAATTAGCGATCTGTCGGAATCAGAAACATTTTCGGCGCTCAGATTTCTGTCGGAAAACTTGATCGTCGGAAATTTTTTTCCCGACGAAGCAAGACATTTTCCCCGATGGGGGCGGGGGGCAAGACGTTCCCGACAGGGGGGCAATTGCCCCCCTTTGCCCCATAGCTAACGCCGCCACTGCTATTGATGTAGAAGTAGAATCTCCAAAATAAGAACTTATTTGGGTTGAGGTATCGGTTGAGGTTGAGCGCTGTTCGCATCATGGAAATTTCGTATTTGGGCGATTTTCTGTAAACTCGTCATTTTTCACACGAAATCTGTTCGGGCATGATTTTTTGAAATGTTCGTATAATTGTAATACTATTACTCAGAAAATGAATCTATTACTTTTGTTTGAAAGAGGGCCAATTGAAGTTTGTGTTTTTCTGATGAATCATAATAGGGGGTAAGTCCCCTGCCTAGTATAACTAGGCAGGGGACTGTGCCATGTGAATGTGTTGTTGCTCTTTGTTGCGTAAAATCTGCAAAGCTATTGGAACATAATTAGTTACGAGATTACCTATAAATTTAGGTACAAATCGTAGACATAATAACTAATGTGTTTAATAATTAACTCATTAATGCCTAGCGTCCCTTTTTAGGGACGGTCCAAAAATTGTGTCCTAACTTTTCCAAAACTGAACATTTCAACCAAATAATTGTGTTCAATTATTACTTTGGTATTGCTTCAATTCCGTATTAACAGATTGCAACACATAACAGCTGTAAAGTGTGATCTGTAGCCATTTTATTATGATCTTTATCAAGAATTACATCGTTCACAATCTCAGGAACAAAAAGCTAAGTTTATAAAATTATTAACTAGTAAGTTTATCTATGTTTGATATAATTGCTATGATGATTTATGCTTCAATTTAACTTTTTAAGCAATTTTGTAAATTTTAAAATTTTTATAGATTTTATAGCAATTTAAGAACGTCAGTAAAAAGGGACGCCAGGCACTAAAGGCTGCATTGTCTAACCGTGGTTGATTTCTTGCTTAGAAAGTATAATTTATCTTAAAAGAAGTTAGCAAATGTTTATAGACTGAAAAATAGATAATCATATTTTTAAAACTTAAAAATCTAGTTAAATTAATTAATATATAAATTTAATTACAATTTTCATTTATTTATTTATTTATTTATTATTATTTTTTCTTTTTATGAACTTACGATTTTGAAATTACTCAAGTAAATTTTGAAAGAAAGCTATTTCAAAAATGTAATTCATTAAAACACTAATTATTTGTTGTATTTAATTACTTTTCCACGATGCTTTTAGGTGTTTTTTTATTGTTTAGTCTGTTGAAGAAGCCCTAAGCTGTTTCAGAAGCTTAGCACTTCACGATGAAGAATTCAAGGATTGCATATGCAATTGTTGTTTGGGCGGGGGGGGGGGCAATAGTTGCAGATTTAATTTTAGGATTCCTTGAGCATGCCAATTTTGATCTCTAAGACAATTTATTTATTTCTCTTGCGCTCCTACTTGATGACTTGTATCTGAAAGGTTTTGGGCAAGAATCGGATTGAAAAATGCCCATTAACTAAAGTTACGTTGTTCGAAAAGGAAAAGAGAAGAAGTTTTGAGTAAATGTGGATGACAGGTAATATACTCAGTGCCTGATTACTGAATTGGCCAACTGGGCCACGTCCTAGGGCCCCCAAAATTTAGGATCCCCCAAATGGCTAAAATTGTTATAGTCAATGCTTAAATTTGTTTTATTCTATGCCTAAAATTGTAAAGCCTCAGTACAGGGGGACCCAAAAAAGTATTTGGCCTAGGGCCCCGTGATATCTTAATCGGGCCCTGAATATAATATTTCGTTGGTTCGGTGAAATAATAGCAATATCGTAACTAATGCATCGAATCTTCATGGAGTTTATCCCATCGTAAAGGCTAAGCGATTGTCCAATAGCGAAAAGAAAGTAATTGAAATTGATGAACCAAATATGGTTGCTCAGTACAATCGTTGCATGGGGGGAACAGATTTAATGCATTAAAATATCGGGAATTACCGGTTTTTGATACTTTCTACAAAATGGTAGTTGCGGCACTTCATTTTTATTTTAGAAGCTGCTGTACAGAATGCATTGAGCTCAAGACTACCGGATTGAGTTATAGTCTAAGGTCCCACCGCAGTTTATTTACACTCATAGCGTACACTCATCACGTATATGACAAATTGAAGCTAATTTCTTTCTGAACGTGATGCACTATGTCCGCCTATGTAAAAGTGCCCGAAACCTATAGGCAGCTTGCCCTAAATAGGTCACACAAATGTAGTATTTCTACACTCATAGCGTACACTCATGACTCATATATCAAATTGAAGCTAATTTTTTTTCTGAACGTGGTGCACTAAGGCTGCCTACGTAAAAGTGGCCGCAACCTCTAGGCAGCCTGGCCTGAAGTTTAGGGTCCAAAATTTCAAATGGTTATAAAAGACGGAAAAATTGGTCGATTCTTTTGCTTGTTTTACTAAAATTATTCTTAATGTGAGTACTTTTTCGAAAAAAAATTGATGAACTTAAATTTCAAAAATTGCCGATAGGGAGCGTTTCAGACTTTGTAGCTAAAAACAACTACTTTTTACCGTTTTTCTTCGTATTTTCGTAATTGATTCAAAAAGTTCAAACTATAAATTAAATTTTGAGCCCAAAATATCAACTAATTTCCAGTTTTTAGCAATATTCGGACCAAACGTCAAAAAATGTGTTATTCTACTTTTTAACTTGTCCTTTCATGTAAAAAAGGTAATTAAAATCATCTGGCGATACTAATAATGTGAAAATAAAATTAAATGCACACTTTCTGAGTTGTGAAATACAAAATTTCTGGGTAAAAAAAATGTTGGAAAAAAAAAATTATTTTTTCTTTTTTGTAGTTACGAAAGGGTTCATCGGATTTTATTTTAACATTATCAGGTGATTTTAATAATTTTTTTACATGATAGGACTAGTTGAAAAGCAGAAAAACACAATTTTTGACGTTTGGTCCGAGTATTGCTAAAAACTGGAAATTAGTTGATATTTTGGGCTCGAAATTTAAGTTAGAGTTTGAACTCTTTGAATCAATTACGAAAATATGAAAACAAACCGTAAAAAGGAGTTGTTTTTAGCTCCAAAGTCTAAAGCGCCCCCTATCGGCAATTTTTGAAATTTAAGTTCATCAATTTTTTTCGAAAAAGTACTCACATTAAGAATAATTTTAGTAAAACAAGCAAAAGAATCGACCGATTTTTCCGTCTTTTATAACCATTTGAAATTTTGGACCCTAAACTTCAGGCCTGGCTGCCTAGAGGTTACGGCCACTTTTACATGGGCAGCATTAGTGCACCACGTTCAGAAAAAAATTAGCTTCAATTTGATACATGAGTCATGAGTGTACGCTATGAGTGTAGAAATACTACATTCATGTGACCTGTCTAGGCCAGGCTGCCTGTAGGTTTCGGGCACTTTTACATAGGCGGACATAGTGCATTACGTTTAGAAAAAAATCAGCTTTAATTTGAAATGTACGTCATGAGTGTACGCTATGAGTGTAGATAAACTGCGGTGGAATCTTAGACTATTAGGTATTATGGGGAAAGTTATATTGCTTTAAATAAGACTCGGGTAAGATGTGCCCATTGAAGTAAAAAAGCTTATCGGAAATGCAGCAAATGCTATGTAGGTTTGCACCAACAAATGCTTTGTTGACTATCATACTCAACAACACCAATATTTCCTCGTTCTCTGAATATACTTCCCAGTTTATGTTAATTGCTGCTTTTATTTCTTCTTATAAAATGTCTTTTTAAATATTATATCGTAGGTAGAATTTTTTTTCATAAAATAAGTATGTACCCTCTGGTGCCTAGCGTCCCTTTTTAGGGAACCATTTTTCTTTTTTAAATAAGAAAAGTATTTTTTTATATGACATTTTAAAAATTATTTTCCCAGTCCATTAAACACTATTTGTAACCAGTATACAAAATATCTTTGGGGAAAAAAAAGTCAGGCATTAATGGGTTAAACTAATTAACATTTATAAAATCACTTCCCAGAGGACTGTTTTCGCAACGACCCTGATGCATACTTTCATCACAAATGTGGCTCTCAAACTAAACAAAGTATCGTTTCAACACCGTTCTCAGCAATTTCAGCAAATTCTCACTGATTACTTTAAACTTCATGACAAAAAAAAATTTGCAAGTTTAATAGATTTTTTCTATTGGAGCTTCGAACTTGTGGCAGGGGAGTGTTTGAAAAATCTCCGGACAGAATTTACATGACAATTTTAAATTTTAGAAATACGTAATTAGACCTTATTTCCTAAAAAAGATATAGTTGCATTGTAGCAAATGCACCCACAGCTCGGTCATAGCATCCTAAGACTGCAGTTTCGCCCTTATTATGTATGAGCTCCTCAGTTAGGAATAGCCAATGATCGAGCCGGAGGCAAAAATCCTCTTATTGTAGCTAAGATAGCCAACAAACTGGTAGATAAAGTGAATTTATCTTACCAGCGAGCGTCCGCAAACTATGGTGCGGCTCAACTCGAAATTTGAGGGCTAAAGCTGGGTAATGTGCAATGAGTTACCGCCCGTAAGCCAAGGCTGAGACTTACGGGCCTCAGTTCTGCCTAAGGGCGAAACTGCAGTCTTAGGATGCTATGATCGAGCTGTGGGTGCATTTGCTACAGTTCTGCCTCAGCCCTGGCTTACGGGCGGTAACTCATTGCACATAGTTGCATTATTCTATTTTTAGATATTAATTGCCAAATTTATGTAGTATTAATAGGTTTTTGAAATATTGCCTTAAAGTGTTAAACTATTGGATTGGGACAGCCAGGGGACTGTGTTCTTGGTGCTTAGATAATTTCTAGAAAAAAAAATTAAATTGCTATCGCTCCAGATACAATTGGGTCACAAAGTATTAATGCTTTACTTGAATTAAGAGCGATAATTACTTGATTACTCTTTATTATTTTAAAAATACTTGGTCCGGACAGCCAATTACCAGTTTACAGAGAATCACCCATTTATCAAATAGGCGATTTAACTCTTGTTCTCATTCGTGATAACAGTCTTTGTTTTAAGTTAATAATAAAAAAAATCTACCTCTGAAAGAGCCCATAAGTACGTAATATGTCATCTACGTTGATTATAGTGGCAGGAATGTCGTAAGTATGAACAGACTAAAGAAGTTCGAAGCAAATGTACTTAATGTCAATGTTTATAAGCATCAGTGTGATGCACAGTGTGCACTATGTGTAATGTGCCAGCCTATTGCGTGGTTAGCGTAGGGTTGATACATTGTGCAAAACCGGAGTGCAGGCACATAATAAGGTACTGTTCTGTATTATTAATTGTATACGAATGTTTTCTAAAATAGCTGTCAACAAAACAATGCCAAAAAAAGAAAAGAACGAATTAGCTTTTGATCGTAGTTATCGATTTTCCCTTTTTTCAAATCTAACTTTAACCCTTCACTTCACAAACTGCTCGGATTATCTTAAATTTTGGATCTCTGAGGTTCGGATTTCTGAGGTTTCTCAGCAGTTTGTTTTTGATAAATAGATCAATAATAAAATTGCATGAAATGCTTTAAAAACAATAGATATTTAAAAAATAAGAAACTATAAATTAACATTGCGGCTATTCGGGCAGTTCATAGTTTATGCACTTGATATTAATAAAAAATAAAATTGAAGCACTATTCAAGAAGTTTATCATTTTCAAAGACAGTTAAGAGTGGAATAATCGAAACTTCACTTGCACTTTTCAGTCTCTAAAATATTAATACTTAGTTGTATATCTTTACAGGACTGTTCTAGTTTTGTAAGAAACATGTCTTTTCAAATTTAAAAAAAAACCTAGATTCCTCTTTTCTACATGATTTTTGCATTACAAATAGTGCAGAAAACGAAAAGGAAAAGAAGTGTCATTCTTTTCCCTGTCCTTAAGTAGTACTTACAGTATGCAGTAGAAGTAAGATAAAAGCAATCAAAGCAAAATAACTTCTAAAACACTGAATTCTGGCTGAAATAAACATCCAGATATGAAACATGTGGATCACACAAAATTCTCAAGCAGTGGCAGTTTTACAATGTTGCAAAATCGAGGGAGCTCTTATGTCACACTAGCAGTACCCGCACGGCGATGCCCGTGCGAAAAATGTAAAGAAAGTCAACTGAATAAATTTAAATTCACTCCACCCTCTTAAGTAAAATTATTATATTCTGTAATTCAAATGTGCACCACGACCTTTTAAAATATATTGATGACACTTTTAATGCCATTTCAGTTTGTAGTGCTCAATGCGAGGATTATTTTAGTTTTAAAGACTGTTTTCTTCTTTTCGTGTGTGTGTGACGAACTTATTTATTTTTAACGAAATTTTTACGTTCCAATGGAACTTTTGACACAACTGTAGAGCCAAGATTTTAGAAAACTCTCAACGACCACAGCAATATTGCCCTTGAAATTTAATATAATTCACCGATTTAACCGTAATTTCAATGTAAAATTGGTCACCAAATCTAAATTTATTAACATAGGGAACCGATTGTATCAGGTAGATCAGCCACAACCATTCTTCCATAATTTTAATGTGAACATTAAACGGAAAGAAATATAATGTCTTTCGTACCATCGCTTTGAAGTGATTACAATCTAACAGTGACCCTCAAATAATCAAGATTTCACTGGCCGGGAAGTTTGGAAAATTTCCCGATTGTTGCCAAAATTTACGACGCCAAATATGAAAAGTAACTGAATAGCGGTGTTACAGAAAATGTCAGAATGGAACTATTATTATTAAAAATTTAGTGATGGCGGCATTAAATACATGTTTTAAACATGCAATAAAATACTCTTCAGACTGCAAACAACTACTGTTCCTTCCCAGACAGTTTTCTTTTTCTTTGATTTGGAGAAAGTAGTGTTTCACTGGCTGGGAGGCTTGGTAAATTTCCTGATTGTCGCCAAACTTTACGACGCCAAATGCGAAGAGGAACTGAATAGCCATCCCTAAATTTTTAACAATAATAGTTCCATTGTGACATTTTCGGTAACACCGAATTTTGAGGAAGTCAACTTAATAAATTTAAATTCACTTTAACCCCTCTGAAGACAAATTATTATATTCTTTAGTTCAAATGCGCTTCACAACCTTTTAAATTCCACTTTAAGTCATGTTAAAGTTTAAATCAATTCGCCAAATAAATATAAGAGACAGAAAGTTAAGTAAGTAACGGGAGATATTAATTAATCAAATTGAATAAATTTTCAAGGCTTAAATCTATACGCAAATTTAAATTACAAACTAACTTCAGAGACAAAAGAGCAGCTGATCAGGAAAATGGCTCTGCGTTAGGCCTTGAAAATTGATAAAATTTGATTAATTAATATCTCCTGTCCTAATTAACGAACAGAAACGTGCTAAAACTTTTCTTTTCAGAAAAAAAAAAACCCTTTCCAACGATATATAATGTTTTGGGGTGTGGGAAGGTTTTCTCCCCTCAATTATGGCGGATACACCAAAAATGAGACTAATTAATTAATTTAAAAATAACTAATTCGAAATTAAAAATTTGGCCTTCGAGGTGCACGATGGCGGGGCACGTTCGAATTTTTGAGCCAAGTTTCAGGTCTGTAGGTGCTGTGGGGACTTCTGGCCAGCGGTTACAAACGAACAAACATCGTCATCTTTATATATATAGATTTTTAAAAAATTTTCTAATTCAAAAATCGAAAATCGGGCTTCGAGGTCTGGTGGCCAGCCCCTTTGTGCTTCCGTGTAAAAAATTCCAGGTCCCTGCGTGCGATAGATTTGGCTGGAGAGCTCGGTCAGACAAATGGACAGACAGGCAGACAAACAGACACATTACACTTGCTTTTATTATTATAGATGACATATGGGCTGCCAATGAGAATAAAACTGGCTCCTGAAAATTAGGCTACGTGATTCTGTTCTCTTCTGAGGGGGGGGGGGGCAAAAATGCGTTGCGGCGTGCCTCCAAACCAATAAAATTGTAACTAATCTCAATCAATCTTGGCTACAGAAGCACGAGAACCATGTTTTTACATTGACCCATTTTCTCATCCAGCCTCCCTTGCTTTTGATATAAATTTTAGAATTCAAGATGCATAACTACATCATTTCAAATTTTCAAGCATTTCAAGAAGCACTATGGGAAATTTTTCCCGTATATTTTTTAAATTTTAGAAAATAATAATTTTTTTTAGAAGTTGGGGGGCCCCAAGCTGTGGCTTGTTCAGCTTGTACGTAAATCCAGCCCTGAAAGTCGGTCATGAGAAGGGAACATTCTGAAGTTTTTAATTCAACAAAAACTTTGTTCGCTCGGTAAAAATTCCCAAAGTTTGATGTTTGAAGGGGTTTTTTGGAAAAATGACTTGAAGAGGCATTTCAGTGCGCTGTAGTTTTTTTTTACAGAAACACTGAAGTTATTTTTACGTTCATTGATTGTACAGTATCTGGTTATGAGGACCCCATAACTACACTGGCGGAAAAAAAAATCCCAAACCCAAAAAAAAAAAAAAAAATCTGTAGAGTAATGAAATTTGGATAATCCAATTGTCTAGTTAACATGTTTAATTGATTAAATGTGCAAGATCACTGGCTAATTTAAGCTCAAGAAAATGCTATGCAAATGTGAAATTATGTTAATTTAGTAGAGGGTGTAACCTCCAGAATTTTGAAGGCAAGCCTGCAAGCGTGCATGCATTATGTCATACAGGTGCCAAATGTCACTTTGTGGTATGGAGTTCCATGCTTGTTGCACTTGTTGTGTCAATACTAAGACCGTCATTGCTGACTGTGGATGATCCTCGAGGTGCCGTCCCATGATATCCCATACGTTACCAATTGAAGACATACCCGGTGATTTTGCAGGTCATGGTAACATGTCAGCACTCTGTAGAGTACATTGCGTTACAGCAGCGATGTGAGGGCGAGCGTTATCCGGTTGGAAAACGCCCCCTTGAATGCTACTCATGAAGGGCTGTACTACTGGTTATGTTATTAGATGGACTACAAATTTTCAGTCAGTGAGTTTGGGATAACCACAAGAATGCCCCTGCTGTCGTAGGAAATTACTCCAGAGACCATAACTCCAGGTGTGGGTCTCGTGTGTCTATGCCGTAGACCGCTTGGATGCAGGCTGTCCCCTGGCCTCCTTCTGACCAATATACAGCCACCACTGGCACTAAGGCAGAATCTGTTTTCATCAAAAATTACAACTGATCTCCACTCCGACCTCCAGTGAGCTCTGTCGTGGCACCACTGCCGTTGGAAAAGGAAATGGTTTGCAGTCAATGGAATACCGGCTGCAGGCTGCCTGGCTCGGAGCTGTTCTTGAAGTAAACAGTTTCTTACTGTTCCTTGGGTCACGACGGTACCAACTGCAGCTCGAATGTCAGCCGCAGATGCAATACGATGCGCCACAGCCGTACGCAAGATTCGGCGATCTTCCTTCTAGGTCGTGCCACGTGGCAGCTCGGAACTTGATCTTCTTGAGGTAGTACCATCCCTTGCCCATAGCTTCCAATAATCATGCATGGTGGAAACATTCCCACCCAAGTCTTTCTGCAATATCGCGAAATGAAAATCCACCTTCTCGTAGCCAAATTGAACGACCTCGTTCAAACTCGGTGAGCTGTTGATAATGGCTTCTTCGTCTTCTTAAAGGCATTCCCTGCTAACATGAACGCAATACGTCAAATTTCACGGGAAAATAATGCTCACGAGCTTTTTTTTCTTTCGTCGTATGCCAGCCAAGCTGGCAATTAGGGGTGCGCTGCTTCACTTTTCCAACTGTACCGTAATTTGGCGTGAAGTCCGACATCCACAGTACATGCATGCCATAGATACCCGTTTATAGAGTGGGGAACCTTTCACAACAACACATTCACACAAAGAAAGGACAGGACAGGAGAGAGAGAAAGCACATCCATGCCCAAGCCGGGACTCGAACCCGGGACCACACCATCCGTGGCAGACTGCTTTGACTACTAGACAAGGTGGCCGGCGCTCACGAGCTTTGCAACACGCTTTTAAAACAAGCCTTATTTGCATGTTCTGATTGACGCCAGCTGCGCCACACTTATGCGCGGAACGCGAAATTTCAATCGATGTCACCTTTCAGTTGTATAAACACGCCTACCAAATTTCGTTTATCTAACACAAGTCTTTCTTGGTGTTGGGATTTTCTTTCCACCAGTGTATTTGGGTTGGGTGTTGCTTTCTTTAGCTAAGCGACCGCAAAGTTTGGTTTTAGTCCATTTTAGCTCGACTTCAAACTGAGTTATTTCCCCCAAAAAGCAACCCCCTCACGAAATTTTTTAACATTTATGAAAATTCATCTGTGACGTTTTTTCATGTCGCTGAGCCGCGTGTCTGTACTATTTGGGATATGATAGATGATTCAAAACAATGAAAACTTCTAGATAATAGAAATTAACAATAGCAAGCAAACACAGTGAATTAGACAGGATGAACATTTTACAATGGTTTGTTTCAAATATTTACAACCATATAGTATACACAAAAGAAAAAAAAACGCGACAGTACACATGATAACGTGCCAGCCAATGTAAATAAACTATGCTTCGGTACAGATAGCCTTCCGTTGATTAACCACCTTCTTCACCCAAGCCCCGTGGCCGAAACCACGAGGTTCGTTAACTCGGAGTTAAGATTGTTACCACGCGGTTAAAAAATCGGCGAAAAAACGCCGAAGTTACCCAACTCCGCATTAACTCAACTGAGCAAACAGACCAGGCATACTATTGGTGACCCCAAATTGCCAACCCCCAATTGCCAGCATGGTTGGCAAACGACAACAACAACACCAATTATGATGCTGCTTCAGTAGTATATAAACAAATTGTACAAAGATTATAGGAAATTTTCCAAATTTTAATGTGCTCAATTTTGTGAAGAGCTCAAGAAAGTAATGTTGGGGTACATATACCCTTCTTCGCACAAACGTAAAAAAACCAACTCAAAGAGTCAACCACCTCTCAGATTTCTTGCGGTAAAAGGCAATCATTTTTGGAAGGAAGCTTTTGGATATCAAATGCAAAACCTTATGGCGAAATTCATCTCCTGTGTACACATAGATGCACGTTTATTTAGTGATTAGCGAATGTTTCACTTGACTAGGTTTCCTTTGCGTGGGAAATAATTAGACATAAGATAGTCTCATTCTTACGATAAATTAGATTCCAAAAGCTTCATTCTTTCGCTATGACACTCAGTGCATGTATCTGAGCGTGACACGCCATTTGGTCATTTAGTCTTGAATGCCGAGATTGATGAAACCAAACTTCCATAAATAAGAAAGGATTCGAGTCGAAAAAAAAAGTTCCAAGAGATGGGTGCAAAATGAAATAGCGTGATCTTGCCACACCCACGACGAAGCGATAATCCGCGGGTTCGCTCATTTGGCAGTAATTGAGCTCCACACAAGACGCGGAGGGGAGTTTTCAATGAAAGGCTTGGGGAGAAAAATGAGCTCAATTCAAGCATGTTCCCGAAGAGTGGACATCGTCCTCAAATACCTGACCTCATTTTAGAAAGTGCTTTCAAAATCTGACAAAAAGCACTCTTATCCTACTCCAACATTTGAAAAGCGAATGTTTTCACTTCTCTGCGCACTTTGATTCGGATCGATGGAAAATCTGTCCCTTTAGTGGCCGTTTGATTGTTTTTATCTAATCACATAGGAACTGCGCACATACGTGCACATTGAAAAATCACCCTGATTTTGCATTTTTGTACAATTTCGTGTGCTTCGCCTGTATAAAAATAAAAATTGACTCTTTTGAATGATAGTTTAGTTCATAAACATGGGGTGATTTTGCAAAAATGAGAAAATTTGCTCCATATTCATTTCAAATTTGTTTATTTATTTTATCTGTTTTTTCCCTCAGAATTAAAAAACAAAAAACATTCACACATCTTTATCTCCTAAATTCTGACATTCAACTGCAAAAATTACTTTTATGATCAATAAACTGCCAAAATTGAATATATACTCTACAAAGTTATAAAACAACACGAAATTAAAGTTTGTATTCTTAAATTCTAATAAAACACACTTAAAAAAATGTCCGGAAAATAACGGAAAAATATATGGCAGCTGAGTTGCCGGAGTTTTTCCGTTTCGTTAATTATATTTTCGTGATTTTGAAAATGCTCCGTTCGTCATTTTTCCGTTCCTCATATTTTCGTTTCTTAATTCTCCGTTCTTCATTTTCTCGGTTCCCCGCTTATACGTTATAGGCTTATACCTAGACGCTATATACAGTCGAGTCTCCATATAACGAAGTCGCAAGGGACCATTGAAAAGGTTCGTTATATAGAAACTTCGCTATAAAGGAAATAGTAAATTTCTATGCTTAATTTTTCAATAGGGGCTATACATGTATAAGTAGTACATTAGGTTAATTCTCACTTTACTATTTTTAGAATAAATACATTTTAGCAAGAAATAAATACTGTGCATATTTTGATGTTATAAATGTAACGCAGTGAATGAATTAAGAAATAAAACTAATTAAATTTATTTATTAACCTATTAAATTGTATCAGGAATGCTACTCGCATCTTTAGTATAATTGGCGAATTTTAGCAAATTTTTACATTAATAAATTAAAAGAATCAAACCTGAACTTGGTCGACGACACTAGTTTTACTTTGAAAATAGTCCGTGATTTTTTGCTGCACTTCGGAAACACTTTGCTCATAAAATTCTTCACATGTGTGAAGTGATTCTTCACAAAGTAAGCCTTCACAAAAGCAGTAGAAGAAAGACTTCTATTTTCCTGAACATTGACACTTTCTCCCATAAAAACTTCGCAATAAAGAAATTGGGCCATTTGATATTCGTTAAAGGGAGACAAATTTACATGCTTTTTTACTGAAACTTTCTGTGTCACAGAAAATGCTTCGTTATATAGAGAACTTCGCTAAATAGAGTGTTCGTTATATGGAGACTCGACTGTACATACATACACACACACACACACACACCGCTCATACTTAAAGCAAAATCCGGTGCATGAGTTCAAACTCTTAAATATCTTGCCTTTAAAAAAAAAAATACTAAAAGCAATATAGACCAGGCGCTGGAGGGGGTTGAGTATGCAAAATATGAGGACCGCATTTTGACGATAGATTTTAGTTGAGGAAAGCTCATAGATTAACAATATGGATGTTGCCAAGCTGAATTCTGGTGCAGTTTTTTTCAATCCCCCTCCTAACGGTCACAAGGAAAATCGATGGAGTTCATATAAAAAAGTAAATTTATTGATGATTTTTGTCATAATTTTAGTTATTTCGAATAGTGGAAGTGATGGTAGGTTGTTTTTAATTAAATATTCCGGGTATATGTTGTGAAAAATCGATAATTTTGGGAAAAATTCGCTATTTTTCTCAAACATTTACGCCTAATGCCTTCCAAAGTCACTTTTCCTAAAAATTGTTATTGACGAAGTTGTAGAGCTTTCAAATTCCTTCAATTTGACATGCTACTTTGCTATATTTTATTAAACCAATCAAAAGTTATAGAGTTTCAAACACGCACCTTCGTGCTAAAAATGGAGCACTTGCCATTCACAAAAATGAAACTGACGCAAAAGGATCGCGCGCTTCCTCTTTCCTCAATGAATTCGACAATCCTGATTTGCAATGAAGAAGTTGCTATGAATTACTGCAAGACAAATGATGTCACGCTTCAAAGGGGACCCCCTCCCTTAATTCTGGGGGTTCCGTTCGTGAAATTGTGACTTTGTAGCAAGGGCGAGGGAAAGAATAAAGATAAGTTTGACGTCTACCATTTTTAAATGAAAATATGTTCATAAAAAGTAGCTTAAGAAAAGTACTTAATGAAAAAGGGAGAGGGGTGTCCAAAACGTTGAAAAACGTATAACCTCATTTATGGACGGCCCTTTGCCGAGAAATCGGACGAAAATTTGGAATTACGTATACGCAGTGCAAATTATTGGACTGAGGAAGTACAGGAAGTCAGCACTCTACATACTTGCAATACGCTACTAGCTCGTTTATTCCATTCATGGACTGCAGGATTTCTGCCTTCCGCTCGTTTACCCATCCCATGCTGACAAGCTCTAAAAAGCACGGAACTGCAGTGCATGGATAGAATAAATGAGTTGGTGGTGTATTGTATGTTTATGCCTTAGCCCTGGCTTTGGGGCGGTTACTTACTGCTTTATACTCTACATACTAATTTAAGGAAATTGATATAACAACGATTGAATTAAATTTGATTTTGTTGATAACGAAGATGCCTTGTCTACAAAACTGTTTGGCAAAAAGAGACAACTGTATAAACCATTGGCAATGGTTACGTTAAATTTCTGACAACCCATTTTAATGGAATATGTTTCACAGTTGTTTTTGACGGGTACATCGATACATCAGAGAGCACAGGAGCAGCAAAATAGAATTGACGATATCACTTCAGGAGATGTGTGGACATCAATGTCACTAAGGAAATTGGAACGATAGTTGAACCAGAGGGTTTTGTGTCCAACTTCCATAATAAGAATCAGCTGACAAATCTGCTAATGATGAAGCTGTTGAAAAACAAGATCAAAAAGCTAAGAGCTTTAGAGGATGCTAACGTTGATATTGCGAAAACAGCTATCACCTGATAGCAAAATTCTTTGTTAGCTATTATTTGAGAGGACGCAGATCTGGTTGTTCTCTTGATAGCCAAATTACTGTTCTTTTGATAGCCATCAACTGATCTTTACATTTTGCTGGTAAAATATGGAAGAGGGATTTTTTTTTTGTCGTGTGCCCAGCCAGGCTGGCAATTTAGGGTGCGCTGCTTCACTTTTCCAACTGTACCGTAATTTGGTGTGAAGTCCGACTTCCACAGTACACGCATGCCATAGGTACCCGTTTATAGGTTAGGCAACCTTCACAGAACACCGCATTCACACAAAGAAAGGACAGGGACAGAGAGAGAAAGCAAATCCATGCCCAGGCCGGGACTCGAACCCGGGGCCACACCAGCCGTGGCAGACTGCTCTGACCACTAGACAAGGAGGCCGGCGAAGAGGGAATATTTTAATATTCCTGCAGAATTTAAGTCAGCAGCGCATCTCAAGAGAAAGGAGGTTTGTCCAAATGTATCAGATGTCTCAAATCATGCAACATGTATCTGAGGCATATATAAACAGTTTTTCTTTCCATGAATCTATTGAGACTGTTGGGATCATAAGTATCTCTTATGTTATGGTGCTCCAGCAACAGAAAATTATCTCAACGAGTTCCACTACAAATCATTTATTAACACGTTGACTGCCACGCGTATTTACAACAAAATCCCCGTCAGGCCACCCGTGCCACTGTAAGATGCGTGCTCTGCTACCGCATGTCTGTTTACATTTCTTTCGGTACTCTCACCCCGATATCTATTACGATCCTCATTTATCACGTTATTACTCTGCACGAGCAGTTGTAATCTTTGCCGTGTACTGAGTAGTACAACTAATATCTCTGCCCATAATTTTTCCATAGTGAAGAGAAAGATGAAAAAGTCAGTGTGCAGTGATTCATATCGCAGTGAAAGGAAGACTAGTCACTGGAACGATCAAAGGCACGAGCAAATCTCAGAAAACCCACTACTTTTTGTCCAAGCTGGTCAACCGCAACTTTGCAGTGAATGCTTCAATATTTTGCACTGTAAATAATTTTTTTAATAAACGATTTTTAAAAAAATTCAACAGTATTATTATCTCCTGTCATATAATTATCTAAATATGTTCAGAAATCCTTTGGAAGGAGTCACCCGACGTGGCCTGATGAGAACTCCTGCTGTCACCCGAATACGGGTGACGCGGCCTGATGAGAACTTTTGCTGTCACCCGAATACGGTTGACGTGGCCTGATGAGAACTTTTGCTGTCACCCGAATACGGGTGACACGGCAGTTAACGTGTTAAAGTAGCTGCTAACATGAAGACTGATCTCTTAACTCCCCCGTACCCGAGTACACCTATTGCTTGGGGAGAAACTTAATGTGGAGCTTCGTGTTGTGAATTGGGAAAGGAAGAATTATCAACTCATCGTTCCAGAACTCTCGGAATTGGATGTTACTCCTGATGAAATCTTGATGATAATTTTGACCGATACCCAAAGAAATGTGACACCGGAAGGTGCACTTGTAGAAAACCATTTTTAAACTGCTCTGTGACATATGCCTGCATTGCAAGGGCAGTTGAAACAACGGTGTCGAAACATTAATCCATGACGCAGGTGACGACGATGACATTAATGCACTACCAATTTCTTAGGACAACTTTTCCACTGCTGGTGGACAGGACTAGTCCTTCCGCCTCAGAATAAAACCAAGATGTCACCTTAAAAGATTATATTGGATTTTCTAATTACTGTCAATCCATATTCCATGTAAATATTTTCAAAATGTGATTAGTAGTAATGTATAAAAACTATAATTATAAAAAGTTGCTGTCCGTCAGTATCATTTACATTATTCCTATCATTAAAATGTTAATTATCACGATTATAATGTCACCATGCTCATTTCAATAAGAGCAATAGAATTGAATGCACATGTTATAAATTCATAGTTTTTGATTGCTTATCAGCTAGGTGTCGTAGTGGTTGGTATATGCGGCTTCGTATGCATTTAGTAGTAGGTTTGAATCCGCAGTTCAAGTGTTCAGCCATTGGATTTTCGAAACGCAAAAAACCATCAGGGTCCATGTCACATAGTTGCGGCATATTACAGATCCCTTGAGGCCTTATTTGAAAATAACAAATTTTTTTTCAAACATTATCGAACAATTCAAACAATCTTTGTCCGATTTCTCGGTGGGGGGTGGGGGGTGGGAGGGGGAGCGTCCATAAATGATTTCACACTTTTTCAGCATTTAGACACCTCTCTCCTTTCGTCATTAAGTACTTTTCTTAAGCTACTTTTTATGAACATATTTTTATTGAAAAATGCTAGACGTCAAACTTTTCTTTATTCTTTCCCTCGCCCTTGCCACAAAGTCACAATTTCACGAACGGAACCCCCAGAATTAATGGGACGGGGTCCATTTTGAAGCGTGACATCCTTTGTCTTGCAGTAATCCATAGCAACTTTTTCATTGCTAATCAGTGTTGTCGAATTCATTGAGGAAAGAGGAAGTGCGGGATCCTTTTGCGTCAGTTTGATTTTTGTGAATGGCAAGTGCTCCATTTTTAGCACGAAGGTGCGTGTTTGAAACTCTATAACTTTTGATTGGTTTGATGAAATATAGCAAAGTAGCATATCAAATTGAAGGAAATTGAAAGCTCTACAACTTCGTCAACAACAATTTTAAGGAAAAGTGACTTTGGAAGACATTAGGCTTAAATTTTTGAGAAAAATAGCGAATTTTTCCGAAAATAATCGATTTTTCACAACATATACCCGGAATATTTAATTAAAAACAACCCACCATCACTTCCACTATTCGAAATAACTTAAATTATGACCAAAGTTATCAATAAATTTACTTTTTAGTACGCACTCCGTCGATTTTCCTTGTGACCGTTAGGAGGGGGATTGAAAAAAACTGCACCAGAATTCAGCTTGGCAACATCCATATTGTTAATCTATGAGCTTTCCTCAACTAAAATCTATCGTCAAAATGCGGTCCTCATATTTTGCATACTCAACCCCCTCCAGCGCCCGGTCTAATACAAGAATTGGCTTTTTTTTTATTAAAAATTTTGTTCATTAAAATAACACGATTTTTTTTTTTTTGTAAAGATTACATCAATCTCGCATAAAATACTCAAATATTTTGAAGATGGAATGATCAATGCATAGTATTTCTGAGCGCATAACTTCAAAACATTAAGCAGTATTAACAACAAGGTGCATTTTTTTAAAAAAATATTTTCTCTTAAGTTTGAATACAAATTAAGTTCTTCGGAAAGTTTTTTTTTTTCCTTTCTGAATTTGAAACATTCGTGGTTAATTTTAAAAAATCCTGTATTTTTACTGATTTCCTCTATTTTCATATATTTACGTTATAGTGTTCATAGTGTGTGATCAACACTTTAAGAAATGGACTCTGAAAATTGACGATATTTTTTGTTTTTAATGAAATCGCTTCCAAGGAATAATCTTTAAACTGGTTTAAAAAAACTAAAAAATACGCTTTTAGATGCACTTATAATTCATCAATATGTAATATAGTTTAGCATTTAGTATTAATAATAGCATTAAATACATTACTCTTATATTTGCAAAGAACGTGAATTTTATCTTTTATTCAGAGTTATATACACAAACAACTAAAACACTTATAATACATCAACATGTAATATAGTTTAGCTTTTAGTATTAACAACAGTATTAAACATATTACTTTCAATATTTACAAAGAACGTGAATTATATCTTTCATTTAGTTACATACATGCATACAAACAAACCCACGTGTGAAACTAATAAAAGCGTATTAAAAAAGCTTAGTTTTGAGACTAAGTTTTTTAATCGTTGTGGAAAATTGCAAAAATCATTTTACTAACCTTCAGCACTCATAGTTAGTTTATATATGTAACTCTTAAATGTCTATCAGTTTACATCATGAAATAACTAACTATTATGTCTAGACTCAAATTAAATTAAAAAGAATAATAACAAACATAAAAACATGATAAAAATTGATGGGGAAAGAGCCATTCTTACCTCTAATGGACGAAAATCTTACCTCTAACGGACGACTGACAAAAAAGACCACAAAAGAGTGTATGGATTTGAAAATATACTCACACACCCTTTTGTTGCCCATTTTGCTTGAATGCATTGCGATTAATTATGGACTGATAAACTAAATCTTCTTTAAAATGTCGTACTAGGGAAACGCGGCATACAAAATCATCACATGACTTTCAGGTGCGTGAAAAGATCATTTTTTCACAAGTCTTCTAACGGCAAAAAATAATTGGGGGAACACTATAAATCCAGCCGAAGTTCTTCTTCAAAGCTATTTCAAATTAAAGCAAAATGGCTTCATAATATATATCACGACATCAATGGTTTCGTACCAGCAGACACGAATAAAATTATACGTTCGAACGCGATGCGTTTTGGAAAGCGTTCAAGTTTTCACGTCTCTTGCAGGAAGCTGGCGATGGCGGGTGCCGCTAACGTAAAGGCGGGAAAATGCCTCGGTGATTCACGGAACATTTCTGTTTCTTTAAGGAAAAGATACGTTTTGAAGCGAAAACAGAAATTTTCTATTAAAATCAGGAAAAAACTTCCTGAAAATCCAGGGTTTTTTTAACAGTGCACGTATTGGGTTTCACACTTGCTCACAATGCTCACAGTAAATGACTGACCATGACCATACACGAAATTGTGCTCTATCAAAAATAAAAATTAGCACCCGAAGTTGAGTGTAATCATTAAGTATGACTGTGGTAATAACTTTCATTTAAATATGCGAGGAAATGAAACAATTAGCACTGTTAAAGTGTTAAACCAAGGAATCTAAATGCTTTTAACTTTCTCTTCTTCTCGTACCGCATTTAGGACGTTTAGTATCGAAAACAGCTCAATCCACGAATTTAAGACAGTGGTTTCTTTTTCCTGTTTTTCATGCTTTTTCGTCTATAG
>JAXGGA010004126.1:0-87500 GCA_038373865.1 Uloborus plumipes | reverse complement strand
CACTTCGGGATATGTTTGTGAACTTTTACTTAGACGTCTTATAATTGCTTATTTCAAAACATCGCATGCTTAAATAGTAGTTTCGAACTCTACCACATTGTTTGGAAGTGTTGTACATATCTAGGCATTAATCAATAGCGAACATAGGTGCGCTCCAACGCAAGATTTGTCAGTGAGCCCCCTCCCCCCAATTAACTTCCTTTTTTTCCGTGTAACTCATAGTGCTATTTTTCTGGATTGTGCTCCCTCATACCTCATGCGCCCCCTCCGCCTCGGGGTGGTGGGGGAGAGCATGAGGTTTGAGGGAGCAGTGGCATTAATTCTCATTTATCTAATACGAAAGCATTTTTTTATATTAAGCTTCAGCTTCCGGTTTTAGTGTTAAAAGAGTTCTTTGAAACAGGTCATTTAGTTCATTTTGTTTTCTATAATTTTTCCCTGAAATGGCTTTACTTTGTACAGAAACATGTTTTTGCTTATGACTTAACCAAGAAATGCATGAAAAAAAATTTTAAGTAAAATTAAAGGCTGGTAGAATCATTTAAGAAAAATTTAACATTTTAGATTGTATCTCAAAATGCAGAATTAAAAAATGTGAAATGAGTCATTCCATGTCAAGTGGACTAGTGGTCCCCACCCGACCATCTCCGATTTGGATCAAATTTTACAGAGGTATAGACATGCCTATGAAACTAACCTGCGCAAATTTTTAGCTTCCAAGATCCAAATCTGGAGGAGCTAGGATCCCTCAAAAAATGTGGCTCAAAATGGCGGATGAACTTCATGAAACAAGTTGCAATGTTTAGGTCAAGGTTGCAGAAAATTTTATCACAGTGGAAGCCTAATTTTTTTTGGAGCTTAAAGTACTTTTGGTTGTCAACACTCGCCAGTATATTCTTTGAGATTGCGCTTATTAGATTTTGTGTAGCACGTGCCTAAACTTGCGAAAAAACGCGGTGGGCAATTTTTTTCCTGGATTTCAGGTTGTCATAAATTTTTAACCAAAAAACTTCAAAGGTTTATACTTCGTAGTTTTATTGTCCAAATACTTGTTTTTAATGTTTTACAGCTACAGAGCTTAAATATTGTATTTGTAAAAGATATTGGCACCCTAAGTGTCGATGAAAACGCTTCTTTTGAAAAATCGCCTGTTTTCAACTCGCTATATCTCAGGTTTGTCACCTAAGCCCATTTTTTCTTTGGCACCATTAGAAAGAACAGATTTTTTCCTATCGAAATGAGTTTTTTTTTCGATGGTGTTCTTTCGAATAAGGATGAAAAAATTAGCTTGAAATACTGTCTGTTATGAAGAATTGGCATAATTAGGTTAAGACTGCAGAAAATTTTATCACACTGGGGGCCTAATATTTTTGGAGTTTAAAGTACTTTTAGTGGTCAATACTCTCCAGTATTTTTTGTGAGATTGAGCTAATTAAATTTTGTGTACCACGCATGTTAACTTGCAAAAAAAACGCGTTAGGCAATCTTTTTCCTGGATTCATAAATTTTTAACCAAACAAATTCAAAGGTTCATGTTTCGTAGTTCTATTGTCCAAATACTTGGTTTTAATATTTTACAGCTGCAGAGCTTAAATATTGATTTTGTAAGAGATATTGTTGTCAAAAGTGTCTATCAAAATCATTTAAATGAAAAATCGCCTGTTTTCAACTCACTGTATCTCAAGTTTGTCACCTTCCACTGTTTTTTTGTTGGCACCATTAGAAAGAACAGATTTTTTCCTATTGAAATGAGTTTTTTTTTTCGATGGTGTTCTTTCGAATAAGGAAGAAAAAAATAGCTCGAAGTATTGTCAGTTATGAAGAATTGGCATAATTGGGCTAAGACTGCAGAAAATTTTATTATACCAAAAGTTCGAATTTTTAACAACTTAAAGTACATTTAGTTGTTTATATAAATACTCTGATAAGAAAAAATCTGTTATTTATAGTAGTACTAAAGAAAAGATGATGGAAGGTGACAAACCTGAGTTACAGTTCATTGAAATCAAGCTGCCATTGCCAATAATTTTCATGTATGCTACACAAAAGCTAATGAGCTGGAAATCACATAATTATTAGAATCTATTAACAACTAAATGTACTTTAAGTTGTTAAAAATTCGAACTTCTATTATAATAAAATATTCTGCAGTCTTAGCCTAATTATGCCAATTCTTCACAACTGACAAAACTTCCAGCTTTTTTTTCCCTCCTTATTCGAAAGAACACCATCGAAAAAAAAACTCATTTCGATAGGTAAAAATCTGTTCTTTCTAATGGTGCCAACGAAAAAACGGTTGAAGGTGACAAACTTGAGATACAGTGAGTTGAAAACAGCCGATTTTCCATTAAAACGATTTTGATAGACACTTAGGGTGCCAATATCTTTTACAAATACAATATTTAAGCTCTGCAGCTGTAAAACATTAAAAACAAGTATTTGGACAATAGAACTACGAAATATGAACCTTTGAATTTGTTTGGTTAAAAATTTATGAATCCAGGAAAAAGATTGCCCACCGCGTTTTTTCGTAAGTTGACATGCGTGGTACACAAAATTTAATTAGCTCAATCTCACAAAAAATACTGGAGAGTATTGACCACTAAAAGTACTTTAAACTCCAAAAATATTAGGCCCCCAGTGTGATAAAATTTTCTGCAGTCTTAACCTAATTATGCCAATTCTTCATAACAGACAGTATTTCAAGCTAATTTTTTCATCCTTATTCGAAAGAACACCATCGAAAAAAAAACTCATTTCGATAGGAAAAAATCTGTTCTTTCTAATGGTGCCAAAGAAAAAATGGGCTTAGGTGACAAACCTGAGATATAGCGAGTTGAAAACAGGCGATTTTTCAAAAGAAGCGTTTTCATCGACACTTAGGGTGCCAATATCTTTTACAAATACAATATTTAAGCTCTGTAGCTGTAAAACATTGAAAACAAGTATTTGGACAATAAAACTACCAAATATAAACCTTTGAAGTTTTTTGGTTAAAAATTTATGACACCCTGAAATCCAGGAAAAAAATTGCCCACCGCGTTTTTTCGCAAGTTTAGGCACATGCTATACAAAATCTAATAAGCGCAATCTCAAAGAATATACTGGAGAGTGTTGACAACCAAAAGTACTTTAAGCTCCAAAAAAAATTAGGCTTCCAGTGTGATAAAATTTTCTGCAACCTTGACCTAAACATTGCAACTTGTTTCACGAAGTTCATCCGCCATTTTGGGCCACATTTTTTGCGGGATCCTAGCTCCTCCAGATTTGGATCTTGAAAGCTAAAAATTTGCACAGGTTAGTTTCATAGGCATGTCTACACCTCTGTAAAATCAAATCCAAATCGGAGATGGTCTAGTGGGGACGATTTGAAAAATTGGTCCAGTTGACGTGGAATGACTCACATATTAATATTATTTCAAATCTACGAATATTCTATTTGGCAAATCAAACAATTTGATGAGATCCTTGAATTCAATCAATAGAGCTAAGATCCTCAAAATTGCGTTCAGATGAAGCTGGATTGGGGATCCGGTTAAAAGGTCCAAAACCAAAAGGTCCACGAACAGAAGATCCACTTCCATTCTGTCATATTAAGCCCTGTTTTTTCCAGTTGCAAAGAAAACTTGGTTAACTTTCATTTTCAAAAAGTGATAACTTTTAGTTTTTAAAGCAAGCCTTCCAGCACGAGTAATTTTTCTGCGCGATATAAGAATCCTCCGACCAGAAGCGTACACAGACTTAGGTGCGCCCCCCTACCCAACCCCCGTATTAAACAATGAAAAAAATTCAAGTGTAACTCATAGGGCTATTTTTCTGGACTGTGCTCCTTCAAACCTCATGCGCCCCCTCCCGCCCTTCCGGGCCGCGGGGGAGCTATATAAGCCACTGCCTTCGACTTAGATATAATTCCTCAAACAATGACAACTTGATACATTCATAGATTATTTATGTGTTTTAAATGTTTTCATCTATACTTTTGTGTAATTTTTTGAGTTGTCCTTCCTGGAAAGAAGCGCCAAGCACCGTTGAACGGTCTATTTCAAAAAGGGGTGACAGCTTGAATAATAAAATGCACCATGGTAGCATTTCTGCTTAGACCGATATTATTTTATTTTTCTAGAACTGATAGGGAAGGGGAATAAATTAAAAAAGAAAAGCATCAACTCAAGCCAACACGCCAGTTAAACGAACCCAACGAAAAACAAAACGAAGCAAAATCTCTTCACATTCCATATCTCTATTTTGATAAAATTAGATAAAATCTGAGGCATGCACAAAAGCGTCCAAGGTCGGTGGAAAAAAAATCAAACTGTACTACATGATATTATTGTTGATGTAATATTTCTTACTTTTTACCAGTCAAGAAGGTGTAGGTCTGTCCTCTTTCATTTGTTGCTTATTGTGGGAATTTTCTTTAAAAAGTAGGTCATGTTTTTGAAATCAGGTTATTTAGGTAAAGCAATGTACTGCAAAAATCTAGAGCGAAATTTTTTCAGGGGGAGCTGAGCCGATCTGAAACATTCCAGGGGGAGCTCCTGCTCCCCCAGCTCCCCCGGCTCCTACGCCCCTGCTCATGGGAGAAACTAACAATGAGTAAGTGCAGCTAAAGGTAGCTCTGTTTACTTACTTCGCATGCCCAGTTTTAAAATCCGTGTCTTTTGGGTCACAGTCCCCTCTTTGTCGCTTACTTCAAAGGATGGACTACATCAGCACGTGATGGTCTGTTATCACTTCTCAGAAATTCCCATGTTAAGCTTCTCCAGATGTTTTCGTTCTGGAAGTACTAAAAGTGTCAAGAAAATTGTTTTCTTCCTGAGCAGCGCAAATTTTTTTTTTTTTTTTTACCGGAGTGTGATTATTACACATTGTCGTAAAATTTGAAATCATTTAACACCAAGATTTTTAAATGAACTCGGTCGAAACCTGTCGAACACACCATTTCAAAAGATAAGCCAGAGACGAAATTAAAGTCATATAATGTTAGTTACTTGAACCGAAATTAATAAAACCGTACAAATATCCACCAAATCGTAGGGATACTATGGATTAAACCTTGATGGCGTGCTCGATTCCAAAACTTTATCGCAAAAGTTTAGGCGTTGGGCTGATAATTCGCACATATTGCACCCCTAGGGCGACTCAAACTGTTCCCACTTCCACACAGGTTGAGAATCGAGGGTGAGTCAAATACATTTTCCAAATATGTTCCTTCCTTTTGCATCCAATTCCAACATTTTCCCGCTAAAGTTAGAGGGAAGTATACGTTACAAGTTGCGTGTATTCCGTCCCTAGCGGGGTGCGGACGAAACCGGAAGTTTGGGCGCGGCAGATTTGGCGCCGGCGTTTTGGCGCCGGCGATTGGGCGCGAGGTCTTTAAGGCGCAAGGACTTTTGGGCGGCGGGCACATTGGGCGCAAGGACTTTTGGGCGCCGGGCACATTGGGCGCGAGGACTTTTGGGCGCACGGAACATTGGGCGCGAGGACTTTTGGACGCAAGGACTTTTGGACGCCCGAAACATTGGGCGCGAAGGCTTTTGGGCGCAAGAGGGAACTGCCAAACTGCCGGGGGGGGGGGGGTAATGAAAATTCACCTATTTTAGTGCGCCTAAAATTATGATGCATAGGTCCACGGATCCACTTGACAGTGTGTTAATCAGACCCTGTTCAAAATTAACGGTTTTAAAAAGCGTTTCGAAGCTGCCTTCGAAAGTAAAGGGTAAGGTTCGGGGAACTCCTACATTTCCCCTTTCTTAGATATGCTTCCTTTTGTTTTATTTGATTAAATTATTGATAAAAATGCTGTGGAAAACCCTCCCCACAGTTTTTCTGCTCTAAAACCGTGTGAATTCTCTCTTTTAGCTTTTTCACAATAACATTTGCAATTTCCAGCCTGATATTTTTCCTATTTTGAAATACAAGCATTTGCGGCTCTAATAATAAAATAATAATAATAATAATAAAATAATAATAATAATAAAATAATAATAAAATAATAATAATAATAAAATAATAATAATAATAAAATAATAATAAAATAATAATAATAATAAAATAATAATATAGTAATAATAATAATAGTGACAATAATAATTACATTTTCGACGGATGCGGTACTTTTAATTGATAATTTATTTTTTCATTTATTTTTATTTATTTTTTTTTTCATATCGCGGATCTTGAATCTCTTTAGTTTACTTTCGCTTTTTAATTTCAAATACTTAGAACTTGGCACACGTGTAATACACATCAAGAGATTTAAATTTGGATACGCGGCCATCTGAGATTTCGTCTATTGGAGTAATGGCAGCCGTCAAATAGCGGAATTTTTGTACTTTTTTCGAGTTTTCCCCATTTTGACCATGAAAGAGCACGTTTTTGACAAATATCGTATCATACATATTTAAACTACATTAAATTTGCTACAAGTTGGTACCAAAATGGACTTGTTAGCTATAATGGTTTTCGAGATACAGCTTCTCAAAATTTCACAAATTCTCCAAATTTTGACATTTTTAGTTGATTTCCTTGTTTCATCATATATGCAAATGTCTTTATATCTTCAATAACCTGTATTGTATAAGTAGTGAAGTAAACATTTATTGAATTTAACATTTTGAAGAGGGTGGGAGAAGGAGTAAACGTTTTGAGGGAGGGGAGAGGTTCCTGTTCACAACCAGAGAACTGATATCCAAAAGAGAGAGGATATTGAAAACCATAGCTTCCTCTGAATATATTTAGAGTTTTTTCAAACCTTTTTAAAACATGTTAAATGACAACTGTTAAATATATACAGAGTTATTGTTGTTTCATTCATAAAGAGTGCAATCCTCGTAATTATATATATTATAGTTTAATTACAATACAGTCGAACCTCGTCAATTCGAACATGCTTAAAATGAATTACGTCTAAGACGAACTGCCGATCCCGGTCCTATTTTAATTACACATAACGTTATTTATTGTTTTTAGGATAAAATGAAATGCGCTTAAGACGAATTAATTTTAAAGGTCCATCTATGTTCGTTTTTCCGAGGTTCGACTGCAAATTTATTTAAATATTAAAGAAATTAATGTGAAGTATTTAAAGAAAAAAAGAACATTGCATCATTTGTTCTCTGTACTATCTTTGACTACTAGATACGTAATGTGTTGCATATAACTGCTCATAGATCGAACTAGGGTCCCTAGCCTACTACCAGTGAGCCACATGAGGGCAGCGGGAAGTTTACAAACTGAAAAAGAAAAACGAAAGAAAAAACCTTTTTTTTTATAAGAAATTTTTTCTTGAGATTTTTATCAAAAAAAACTAAGCTTACAACCCCTCAACTTCTCAAAAAAGAAAACAAAAACAAAAGTTACTTTTATTTAAGCTTAATATAACTGGTTACAAAGATTGCCACATGTTCAAAGAGCAGTACACTGCAGAGCAGCCTTCTCACATTGAAACTTATAATAGCAGCCTTTCTTGCAGCCACATCGTACGTACGAGTTTCCTGCGTGCCTGAGAAGCCTCTGGCAGGGTCGTCCACAATATTTCCTTTCCACTTTCAGAAATTTCTAACCCCCCTCACCTGGTTAAGGGAGTACTGGGAATGCAAACATTATTTCAGCCCAGCAGTAGCCTGCCTGATAGACAGTTCTTTTTGTATGTTAAAGGGATGTATCTTGTGAAGGAGGCAGATTGTCGATTTCTCTACTTTTCTGAATAACTAGGTGGTTTCTGGCATCATTAATGGATTCCTCGCTGCTACTACGGTCGTATAACACTATAAATCTCTCCAAAGGTTTTAATATCTTGAAGAATATCCTGGGAAGGTTTATAACACAAAAGGTGGCAGTAATATACTGACGCGCATTCCATGTGCCGCTTGAGGTCCTTTTACCTCTTCCTCCAAAAAATGACACAGTGTCACCCTGATTGCCGACCTCATATAGAAACGAACTTCACTGGCCAAAAAGCCATTTAAATTTAACCATATTTAATTATTTTCGAGAGGACATGGTAAACACGGAAAAGGAAATTTAATCTTTACTAGTAAAATTTTATAGTCGTAAAAGCAGAAAAAAAATTAAAGTTGGAACTCATTTTAAGACCCTTATACTAAAATCAATTAAGTATTTTAATTGTTAACAAATTGTAACGGACAACTTATAAATATTTTAAATCTTTTTCTTTCCTTGCTGGCAAACAATGACATCGGTTTCCAATCTTGTTAACTTAAAGCTTAGCCACATTTGCTAAAAAGCGTTATATTTCAAGTTCTTTATGACATGGAAGTTAAAAACAAATTCCATCAAAAGCAGAAAGTTTTTCTCTTTCTTTTGGAACTATTCTTCTACATTTTCAAGTATGTTTTCACTTCAAAAATCACAAAAAACAATTTAAAAGTTTTTAGTTAATATCTTCGTTAGTTAAGGTTTTCCGAAGACGTGACCTAGATAAGCATATTCTCGACAGACTCACCTTTCGAACATTGTTTTTTAAATCGGTCCATCCGTTTAAGCGCTAGACTGCCACATACACAGATACAAAGGTCAACTTTAAAATGTACCTTTAGTACTAAAATTTTGCAATTTGTTTTTCAAGAAGTGTTTTAAAACGTTTATAAAAGATATATTACCTCCATTTTTCGTGGAGTCTCTTTAAATTTATTCGTATTCTCTGAAAACCCGGTTTTTACCCACAAATATTCTGTTATTATGGGAATCGTTTTTTTTTCTCCTTTTTCTAAGCCGGCTTCAAATTTAGTGTATTGAAAAAAATTACTTATCTAAGTCTTCCATCTAACTGAATTTTTACAATTCATTGCACGTTTAAGAAAAAAAATATTTTTGGAAACTGGCTAAGATGGGGCTCATGCTTTGCCGAAAATTGCATGCAGTGGTTAAAATTCAATCCTTTTGCATTTTGTAAATTTTTCAATTATTTCGAAAGTTGGAACTTATTTTAACATGTGTTACCTTAATTTAAATCTGCTTATTTCATTTTTATTTTTAATATGTTTTTATTTATTTTTAAAACTCAATTGAAGTTATTAAATATTTCGAAACAGCAATTAGTACTAACAGACTGATTTTCGTCGTCAAATAAAAAAAAATCGTACCAATTTTAGTTGCAGGACCGAAATCTGTCTTTTAAAAAAAACAGAATTTCACCTTAAAAACTGAAAAGTGGCACCCATAAGGCGACATTATTTGAGAAACTCTGCTGCTTCAAATAATGGTACTCTTGAAGCGCATGTTATTTCTATTCTTCTATTACGTGGGAGTAGCAAGTATTAATTTATAAGAAATTTTTGTTCTCATTAAAGATTCAAAATCGTGGCTTGTGTAAAGCAAGCAAGCATTGGGAGAATATTTCATCATATGTTTCCTGGTAGAACAATGACAGTTAGTATACTTTCAAAATAAATGTTAAATTTCCTTTATTATTATTATTATTATTATTATTGTTTTGTCAATTACTGATTTTACTACATTGGTTTTAAATTTTTTCATGTATTGCGATTATTATTTCAAATAAGTGGTTGTCAATCTGATCTTTTCATTAAAGTTTAATTTTGAAGCTTCATAGTGTATTATAAAAGGTTTTGTCTAATGATATTTTATGTGCACTGGAGCCAAATCACCACTTGTTATTTCATTGTTGTAAAAAATCTACGCTTTCAAATAGTCGTAATGATCCTTGACAAAGATCATTTTATCTTTGAATAGTGCTTGAAAAAAGTTCTAGATTTTAAATTTTTCAACTTTACGAAATACTCTTTAAAAATTTTTAAATTTTCTGTATAAACCATGTCAGAGCATTATTGACCTTGTGTATTTTTAAAAATAATAAATATTTTCAAACCAAAAAGAAAAAATTCTTATTTGTCTGTCTTTTAGCCAATATGAGAACACACAATTGAAGGGCCAGGGGGAAAAAAGATGAAAGTCAATTTTTCGTCAATTCTGAGATATTAGCGCTATCTAGGGGCTATGAAGGAGTAATATCATCTGGTAGAGCAACAAGGTGGTAAAACGATGAGAATCGACCGAAATGTGCATGAAAACTCTATTAACTACACAGTAGCGGATCACCCAATAGGCGCAGGAGGCGCGAGCCTGGGGCCTCAGAAAGGCAGGGGGCCTCGAAAAAATGGATTGTCACATTCTCAAAACTAAAAATTATCAATTTGAGGAATTGCTAATAACGAAAGTCACGAACTTGATTGGAAAATGCTCAAAATCCAAGGTTGACAGTTAGCCAAAGCCAATAGGACTGATTGGTGATTGCTCCCAATAAGGCCCTGCATTTAAGCTGGGCCCAACTAATTAATAATGAGGCCCAAAGCCCACAATAATTTGAAGCTCGTCTGAAAATTCAGTGGCAGAATGCAGCGTGACTAGGGGCCCCGTTAAAATACATTTTTGAGGGCCCCCTTTGTCCATCTCAGCACTATGTAAATCATTTATCATGCACATCTTTGAACAATCTTAGGGGCCTCTATGGTCATGGAGGCTCTCACAGTTGCAATATGGTAAATCCGTTACCGGTAGAATGAATAAAGATTCTCGTTCAAGGAAGTTTTTATTTTTCCAATTAATAAATAGTTCATTTTTTATTTTTCTTAAAAATACTCATATTGTTTGCATAACTTTAATGCTGTGCATAATCCTTTAAAATTTGAGACCTCTTAGAAAGATAGCACCCCAGGACCAAGCCTAGTTGGCAGCGTCACATCTTCAAAACCAAAAATTTTTGGATTTGAGGAGTTGCCATGGAAAGTCATGAGTTTTATGCTCAAAATCCATGGAAAGTGACAGTTAGATGAGGATTATAGGCTCGGGCTGAAGCCAATAGGACGAATGCTCAAAATAGTGCCCTGCATCCAAGCAGGGCTTGAATTACTAATACTAGGGACCACAGTAATTTGGAGACCCCTAAAGATTCAATGGCAGAATGCGGTGATTGATTTACAGGTTTGGGGGTCCGTCAAAATACCATTTTGAAGGCCCCTTTGTACATCTCAGCAATATGTAAATCATTTATCATGTACATTTCTGAATCCCCTTCGGGGCTATTTGGTCATGGGGCGCCTACGGTTGCAAGAATCAATAAAAATTCTCGTTTAAGGAAATTTTTTTTTCAATTAATATATCGTTATTTTTTTTTAATTATTTTACCTTAAAATATACACGTACTGTTCCCATAGCTTTTATGGTGTGCTATGCCTTTAAAAAAAATTAAGGCCCCTTAGAAAGATGGGGCCCCAGGAATAGGTCTAGGGCCCAACTTTCTAAGGGGGAGGAATTTTTCTTTGGGTGGTCCCATCTTTAGTTCTTTTAAATTAAAGATAATTACGGGAATAAAAATACATATTCAGTATATTTTAAATTAACATACATGCGATTAATAGTTTGTGCAAAAAAACACAATTTTCAACAAAAGTTTTTAATATAATCTAATTGCATAGAATTTTGCTTAAAATTTGTTGCGTTGTGAATGAGTGCCTGCAAGAGATTATTCGGGCCCAGCCGGAGTCCTGTAACTTCAAACAGCTTTCGCTCTCGGGCTTATAGTAAGATATTCGTTCTTCAATCTATACAAATAAAACGTTAACAAACAAAAGTATTTGGGAAGAAGAGCGTGAGACCAGTTTTTTTTTAAATGACCGGATTGCTTTGTTGGGGAAGAGTTTTAGGAATGACATACATCACTTTATCTCCCACACATCCTTTCTTGGGTCCCTCCCGAGCTTGAGGCCCTGCGAGCAATATCTGTTCGACTGGGGGGCAATTGAATGGTCAGAAAAAATGGAGGCAAATCCCCGTGGTGCTTGAAAGCCCATTAAGAGGCAAAAGTCATAAAACGTCTTTCTTCTGATGAGTAAAAGGTTGACGGTTGACAAATTGCTACAATTCTGGAAGGAGTATTGTAAATAGTCATGGGAATTATCCTACGTTAGATAATAGATATTACTGGTACAAGTTAAGACTAGCTGCATTTTATTCTGTTCCCACATCACAGGGTGGTCCGAACTTTTAGGGGATGCGCCGTAGGGTGACCGAAACTTGCGTTATCTTACGTGGGAATCTCAGGCCCAGTGGGGAATCTTGTAAAACCGTGTGACAATTAACAATTCAAGCTTGCGGGTGGTCGCCAGGAATAAGAGATCAGTATTGGATGGCACTGTTTATTTTTGCTTCTTTTCTCTTCTTTTTAGTCCTTTTCCAATTGGCGTCAAGAGAGTGTCTTCAACACATTTTGTCTTCAGTTAAAGAGCCTTCTTTACGTGTGCATATTTTCGTGATGATTGCAGCTCAGCTACCGACGTGCTTTTTGCGTAAAAACTTTAAACGGAAATTAGTATAAATATAATATAAAAATACCCGAAAGCCATAAAAAATCTGGTACGTTTTGCAGCAAACGAAATCAAAGAATGAAAAACGAATGAAGTAAAAAACTTATGTCCATCCTGCTGAGAAAACTGGACCTTATGTCTTAGTAGTCCAAAATTGTTGACTTTGTGTCTGTCGGACCTTATGACCCTTGGATTTTAAGTCTGTTGGAGCTTCTTAAGTCTGCCGGACCTTCTGTCTGTTGGACCTTTTGAACGTGGATCTTTAGTCCGTGGACCTTGGACTTGGACCCTTGGTTTAGGACGTTTTATCCGAGTAACGTGAAAAACAAAAAAAGGTTATAAAAAGTTTTTTTTTTTTTTTGTATCAACTACTCCTGCTCTATCAAGCTACGAAGGAAACAAGCTACAATCAGAATAGGTGAGAAAAGAAAATAAATACATATTTCGCTTTATTGTTTTGCAATTTACGAATTATCTTAACGTTATTAATTTCAGTCCGCCAGTGGGGATATAAGTTCCTCAAAATTGAAAATAGTAATAAATTATCTCAGTTCTCTAAACAGGAAAGACTATGTGTTCTATCCACTTTGTCTATTGAAAAAGACATCTTGTCTAATATCGATACGGCGATACGGACATCATTTTGAAAAATTTTGCAGAAATTAAAGCAAGAAGACTGGTTTTATAAATATTAAAATACAGGGTGTCCACTCCAATCGTGGACCAATAGCTAATTTCTAAACCGTTAGAGATAAGCATATAGTTTATTTAGGAAAAAATCTCCAAATTACGAAAGGAATTTTGGGTCTTTTCAATGTTTTTCAAAAAATCAAATTTTGAAAGAGTTACGAAATTTAAATTTTTATACAGCCCCCCAGTCCTATCAATCATATTGAGTAAAACATTCTTGACACTGTAACGTTTAAAACTAAAAAAAAATCACTCTTCTACGACAAAAATTGACCGAGTTATGACGTTTTGAAAAATCAAGATTTTGCATTGTTTCATGACGTCATCGAGAGATCGCTTTAGGGACCGTATGCGAAATCTTTCAAAATCTTGATTTTTCAAAACGTCATAACTCGGTCAATTTTTGTCGTAGAAGAGTGATTTTTTTTTAGTTTTAAACGTTACAGTGTCAAGAATGTTTTACTCAATATGATTGATAGGACTGGGGGGTTGTATAAAAATTTAAATTTCGTAACTCTTTCAAAATTTGATTTTTTGAAAAACATTGAATAGACCCAAAATTCCTTTCGTAATTTGGAGATTTTTTCCTAAATGAACTATACGCTTATCTCTAACGGTTTAGAAATTAGCTATTGGTCCACGATTGGAGTGGACACCCTGTATAATATCCTACTGTTATGACATATTTTCATAGTAAAGTTCTGTATTAAGCTTTTTGCGACTTGAAACAGAGGAGATATGAAAATAATGGACGAAAGAAACCCACCACACATTGTGCTCCTCTAATTATAATACTGTTGCTCAGGAAATGAATCTATTACTTTGGTTCGAAAGAGGGACAATTGAAGTTTGTTTTTCTGATAAATCATGATAGGGGGTGAGCTCTCTGCCTAGTATAACTAAGCAGGGGACTGTGCCATGGGACTGTGTATTTCCTTTTGTTGCGTAATATCTTCAAAATAATTGGAACATAATAAATTTGGAAACTACCTATAAATTTAGGCACAAATCGTAGACATAATAACTATAATTTTTCATAATTAAACTAATTGACATTAATAAAATCACTTCCCAGAGGACTGTTTCCGCAACGACCCTGATGCATACTTTCATCTCATATGTGGCTCTTAAACTAAACAAAGTAACGTTTCAACACCGTTCTCGGCGATTTCGGCAAATTCACAGATTACTTTAAACTTCATGGCAAAAAACATTTGCAAGAGTAACAGAGTTTTTTCTATTGCACCTTTGAATTTGTAGCAGGGGACTGTTTGAAAAAACTCTGGACAGAACTTAACATGACAATTTTAAGTTTTAGAAATACGTAATTAGACCTTATTTCATAAAAAAATATATAATTGCATTATTCTATTTTTAGAAAATAATTGCCAAATTTATGTAGTGTTAATAGGTTTTTTGAAGTATTGACTTTAAGTGTTAGACTATAGGATTGGGACAGCCAGGGGACTACGTTTTTGGTGCTTAGATAATTTATAGAAAAAAAAACTTAAATTGTTACCGCTCCAAATACAAATGGCCACAAAGTATTAATGTTTTACTTGTATTAAGAGCGATAATTACTTTTTTTACATTTCATTATTTTTTTAATACGTGTTCCAGACAGCCAATTACAAGTTTACAGAGAATCACCTATATACGAGTGATTGACCTGTAAGTGCTCTGAAAATCACCTATAATTTTACATTTCCAGTTACAGATAGATCTTATCTTTTTAAAGCTCTAATACAAAAATATGCGAAGACGCGTGGAAGAATGCTTCCTTTGTAAGCCTTATCAATATTACTTAGAGGGAGGTATGAATACACATGTTCCTAGAACTCTACACATTGGACCACAAGTGCAAATTCCTGAAACTATTGCTAAAACCTTTTCCAGGAAGCAAGCAACTTGTAGTTTCAAAGTACAATACTTTCTCTTACTCTCACAAGATATTTTAAAGAATGTGTGTATACAATTGAGGGAATTTGATGTTGGACCTGTTCTATACACAATTGAAGGGCTCGGGTGTAAATAGGTGTAAAATAAGCATTTTTAAAATGAATGGTATGGCTTGCTAAAATTTCGAAAAATTACTGTAGGAAATATTTTGATTTTAAAAACAAAGTGCGTGTGTGTAGGTGCATTATTTAGGGATGTGCGATATCCTTAAACCCTGTAATATTTTTGTTCGTATGCCCACATACCATTGTTTTCACCAAATGATTCGAGTTTTACAATTTTGTCAGATACCACTATTTACTCGAGTCCTTCAATTGTTTCTAGTTCTTAGGCTTAAAAATTAACTTAATAGTGCATTACTCTATACTTCAGAAATAAATTAGTAACGACTTACGCGGTGTGTCACTTTTTATTATATCGTTTATACGTCACGCTACACACTGTGCGAGTTTGTGCCAAGGAAGAATATTAAATTTAAATTTTAAATCAATAAATAGTAAGTCTTTTCAAACATTTAAAAGGTTTCACTTCTGTTCCCTCGAACCGACATATATAATTTGAGCTTGATACAAGTTGTTAATAGTTACAGAAAATGCAGACGTCATGTCGCACACCGTGAATGAGAGGGGAACTTTTTTAATTGGATTAGCATTAAAGATGCGCCCCTTTCATTCGCGCTGCACGATGTTTGCTTTGTGAAAAGTATTATATTTAATACAGTACATTTTATTAATTGCAGTAAAATTAATAAAGGTTCTTTTTCTGCACGAACAGTAACGAACAAATAAAGAATTCAAAGAAATCGATATATCAAATTTTTATTGAAACTAATAGGCTATCCTGAAATTAGGCAAAATCCTGATTGACTATATTTACTTATAACTACTTGTTTGTGATTATTCGAAGCACTTATTTTTCTAAAAATACCAAATGTTAAATATGCAATAATAAAATTGAAAAGTAATTACGTTAGATCATTAGATCAACCTATTCGTCGGTCCCAAAATCGTGATTCTATCATAGCTCAGTCAAAAGGTTGTCTTTCAGCACTTTTTCTTTAAGCTTTGCTACGGATTTATCTACAGTGATTTTGGAGCTACGAGCAAGTTGTAAAAAAATTACGGTGTGGCGTTTTTTTTTTGTTTTTTTTTTGAAATGATCGGAATTGTGACAAAACTTTAAATCCGTGATATTTGCGCATTCCAAAAATCCAAAAATGTCAAATGTGATACAAACGCTGCATAAAAATATGTAGAAATTGAATATAATAAAAGTTAAATAACTATTTTTTGCAGGAGCAATGTAAGTTTCTTTCTTTTGCTTTTTTTCAAAACTAAGACAATATCCAATGTGCATGTCTTTCGTCGTAACGCGCTCAAAATAAAATATTTTCGCCAACAAAACTTTCACTGATAAAGCGAAAGAGGTGACAACCCCTGCAAAATTGACGGGAAGACCTGAGTTGCGCACCTCGGGGGGAGAAAAGGGCTTCCCCGGACCAAGACTGGTGAAGCAGAAAATTAGTCTCCCCCCGGCCGAGCTCAAATCTGCGTGAATGATTTTGTAACCTCTTCCCTGTTTGGCGAAGATTTCTTGACCCAATAGCTTGAAAAGTGAAAAAGTCGCCAATATATCGCGGATTTACTCAACAAAAATACAATATTTTGAAACTTATTTAATTTTGCAGCTTTAATAGAAATAAATATATATGCAGATATTTAAATATATATGTGTATATATTTTTTTATCTGCATATACAATATGTATATATTATATTTAAGTACATATGTATATATTTATTTATTTATAAATTTCTCATAAATATAAATACTTCGGCGAGATGAAGGGAAAGATTATATAGGGAAGTACGAAGGTGTTACGTTTTTCGTATTTTTAAATCTGAAAAGAGATAACAGGCTTAAATCTAAAATTAAATTTATTTGCATACTTTTTGAATTGCAGGAAGTACACAAAAATTTAATGATTTTTTTCTTTTGTGAGGGAGGAACGATTTTTGATCAGATAGAATGTTCAGATTTCCTAAAGTATAAAGTGATAGTCTCTTTCTATAAATATCGTTTAACTAGAAATATTCAAAACGTAATAACACATCATACATCTGTTACAATAACTGTGCCTCGTCTATCTTAAGAATTATTTTAAAAATAGATTCTAATGGTTCGCAGACAAAATAAAATCTAATAACAATAATCACGCTATAAGACAATTCTCTGAAGAAAAATGCATGTATTATATCTGGTATTGTCATTTCCATGCACAATGGCAATTATGTAACATAATTGAAGGGGCAAATGGATAAAGGTGATATATGACATTTGAATTTCGCCGATTTACACAAATTCAATTAGTGTGTGTTCAATTGTGTTAACTTACAAACTCAATTGAAGGGGCAAGTGAATAAAAGTGATATGTGACAATCTTTTAAATTTCTAGAAAAAGCTTTCAAAAAAAAAAAAATCCCTTATAACCTTTATTCATGGTAAAAATTAAGTTTTTCTAAAATTGTTACCTATCACCTTTATCCACTTGCCCCTTCAATTTTATACTTGAATCTATCACTATTTCTATAAGTAAGTTCTATAATTCATCATACATTACAAACATATATTACACATATGTAAAAGTTAGCTTCTATAAAAATCAAAAACATAAATCTACGTATGTTTATTCTCGAAATGTTTTTTTTTTTTTTTTGAAGCTACAGCTAGGATTACATGCTAATGCATATGTGCATATATAGTTACATATTTTTGTATCTACTGCATATACATGCATAAAAACGGAGCATTTTAAAATAAATGCATATTAGTGCGTTTTTCAAAAACAAACATTTTGTTCAGCACAAAGAAAATTTTAAGACCATTGAAAAAATTTCACTTAAATAAACACAGAGACTCTACAGAGACTACAATGAGAAAAGAAAAAATCATCAGAAATCACATTCAAAGACAAAAGGCCGTGCCTTGTTGAAGAAAATATTGAAATACAAACTGTGATTTTGTAGCAAAATCAATAAATGTGCATTTAATTTTTTGCACGAATTATTGTTTCAATACGAAATTCTAGCATTATTAACAAATGCTAGATAGATAATTTTTTATTAGATATTATAACAAATTTTTCCTGTGTAGGTGAAAATTATTAGTAGTTTTTTTTTTTTTTTTCAACTTTTAGTGCAAATTTTAAATATTTTTAGTGCATATTTTCAAGTATATTTTCCTGTTTTTAGTGTACATAATCCGGGCTTTTAGCTATTACAATTACATTTTCATCCTGTAATTTATTTTTATTCAATTATTTATGTTTTATTTTATTTATTTATTTATTTTTCTTATTTCATGACAGACTATTGTTGTTGATCAATTTTAGAGTTTTGTGAAAATAAAGGGGAAAGATTTACGTTATAAGCTGTTTTGTTAAAATTAGTGAAATTTTTCGAACAAACTAGAATTGCACCGATTAATAGGCAGTAATCAGTAATCTGCCGATTTGCTGATTATTCGTAATCGGCAGGAAAAATGTTTTCTAAATAATTTTTAATCAATTTTTAAACCCTTAAGTATTCTTTGAAGAAGGAACAGAGATGAATATTGTTTACAAGGCAATTCCACGGTTAATATTTTTAAAGCAAAATACTGTATTTTGTAATATGAAACGCAAAATATTCATTGAACAAGGGATATTTTCCACTTGGATTTTTGTATTTTTTAAGCTGAATTTGATGGTGTAGTAGAATTTCTGAAATACATTTTGAATGATTCTTAAAAATTTGTTAAAAGTATGGTGACTGATTGATATTGGAAAAAGTAGCAGGTTTGTCAGAGTCCATTATTTGAAGAAATTTTTATTAATGATCCAAAAATTATTTTTTTAATTCAACTATACCATTAAATTCAACTTAAAAAATACAATAATCCAAGGGGGAAAAATTCTTTTGTTCAATATGCTGTTTTGAAAATATCACAGTTCCGCGGAATTGTTCAACAATAAATTAATGTAATTTTCTGTAACATAAGTATAACAAATAGCATGAAATTGTACTCTCTTCAATACTATAAAAGCATGACACATTTTAGAGAATGTGTAATTTGAATATTATCAAGTCTTTGATAAAAGTTAATTATTTAATCTCCTGAGTTAATTATTTACAAAATCATTTTTAAATAACTGAAAATAGAATATAATTGTTGAGCATAAAAAATACAATGCAATACTGAAAACTTCAAAAATATTTATTAAACTAAAGTTATATTTTAGGTATTCTGTATGACACGTATTTCAAAAAAGACAACACATCCAACTTGTTGTTTTCTAGTTATGACATTTTTTCTTGAACAAAATCTTGTTTTTGTTTAGTATTGTTATTTGTAGTTTGTTCATCATCGCTGCGAATGCTGTTTAGTATCAGTTTGAGCAAGTTTCAAGTTTTTTATTAATTCAAAAATGTTCGGGTGAGGTGCATTGACGGAAGCATTTATTCTTGAATGGAAACTTTCGTTATACGTTTTACTGAACGGAATTTATACTTGTTATATGAAAATAACATTGTACCTTTGTTACATATGAGAATCATCCATCAATCAAATGAGTGAAATGAAACGAAACAGAATTAGTCTTGAAAAAGACTAATTCTGTTTCGTTACAATGTACGAGTTATTGACCTCCAAATTTTCTGAGGTCAAAAAAGTCACCTATAATTTCACTTTTGATTTGTTACAGGTTGTTCTTATCTTTTAAAAGGTCTCACACAAAAATCTGCTTACAATATCGAGTAAGAATGCTTCTTTTGTATGTATGGGGCCTTATCAATTCTACTTAGAGGGAGGTATGAACCTCATACAATAGTAGTATTCAGAGATTAAGCTGGAATGTTTCTAGAATTGTAAACGCAGGTGCAAATTCCCTAAAAGCCTTTACTAAAAGCATTTCCAGGAAGAATGAGTATAGCAATTGGGGGAAATTAGATGTACGACGTGGTTCGTACGTGGTATACAATTGTTTCTATTTCTTTGGTTTAGAAGTTATAACTTGATTATGCATTGCTGTATAACTCAGAACTAAATTAGTAACTACATGTTCCTTCAATATTGTGAAGATCACGGATAACAATGTGAATATGTGTTATAAACAAGCATACGTACTTCTACTTATACCGCACCCTGAAAACAGAAATGACACAATAAAATATAGCTTAGTAAAAAATCAAGGTTTTGCGTAATATTATTTTTAACCGATTTATTCTCAAACTCTACAATTCTCTCACAACATTGATCATGTTATATTTATTGCTTGATTTTCTTCTAAACATAAAGGTTTTAATTATGTGCCAAGTGCCACTATTGAATATATGATTTAAACATCATCACACACCGTGCGAATTATGTGGCCAAAAATAATATTAAATTTAGATTTTAAGTCAATAATTTATACATTTTTTCAAATGCGTCTCGACATATTTTATTTGATCGCTATATAACTTGTTAATGGTCAAAGAAAATGCATAAGTCATGTTTTGTGAAAATTGATTTTTTTTTACTACTGTACACCTTATTAATTGCAGTAAAATTAATATAGGTTCATTTCCCGCATAAAAAAATGATGAAGAATTAAGCATCCAAATAAATCGGAATATCAAAATTTTATTAAAACTAATAGGCGATCCTAAAATTATGCGAACATACAGGTTTCGTCAAAATTAGGGAAATCGTTAGCAGGTCAGGATGAACTCTATATTTACTATAACTATTGGTTTGTGATTAGGGCGATTCTCTGTAAACTCGTCATTTTTCACACGAAATCTGTCCGGGCACGGTTTTTTTGAAATGTTCGTATAATTATAATTCTATTGCTCAGAAAATGAGTCAATTACTTTGGTTTGAAAGAGGGCCAATTGCAGTTTGTGTTTCTCCGATAAATCATGACAGGGGTAAGTCCCCCGCCTAGTATAACTAGGCAGGGGACTGTGCCAGGTGACTGTGTTTTTGCTCTTTGTTGCGTAATATCTGCAAAACTATTGGAACATAATTAGTTACGAGACTACCTATAAATTTAGGCACAAATCGTGGACATAATAACTAATATGTTTTATAATTAAATTAATTGACATTAATAAAATCGCTTCCCAGAGGACTGTTTTCGCAACGACCCTGATGCATACTTTCATCACAAATGTGGCTCTCAATCTAAGCAAAGTAGCGTTTCAACGCCGTTCTCGGCGATTTCGGCAAATTCACTGATTACTTTAAACTTCATGCCAAAAAGAATTTGCAAAAGTTATAGATTTTTCGGATTACAGCTTTGAATTTGTTGCAGGGGACTGTTTGAAAAAACTCCGGACAGAATTTACATGACAATTTTAAGTTTTAGAAACACGTAATTATACCTTATTTCATAAGAAAAATATAGCTTTATTATTCTATTTTTAGGTATTAATTACCAAATTTTTGTAGTGTTAATAGGTTTTTTGAAATACTATCTTTAACAGTTAGACTATGGGATTGGGACAGCCAGGGGACTGTGTTTTTGTCGCTTAGATAATTTCTAGAAAAAAAAAATTAAATTGTTATCACTCCAAATACAATTGGGCAACAAAGTATTAATGCTTTACTTGTATTAAGAGCGATAATTACTTTATTACACTTTATTATTTTTAAAATACTCAGTCCGGACAGCCAATTACCAGTTTACAGAGAATCGCCCATTACTTAACAGCGGAGCTACAAGAAAGTTTTTTAAAGTCACGGTATCGTATTTTTGAAATGACTAGAACCAGGGACAGATACAGAAATAGTTTTTGGTTCAAAACACAAAAGTTTTATTTTTTACAGTTGGAAAAAAAAAGTCCTCATGAGGCTCCATTAAAATGTTTTTTAAAAAATCCTTAAAGCCTAATGCTCAGAAACATTACATACTAACTCACTTCGAATGTGGTCGTAAATCGTTTCAAGATAATTAGCTACCTAACTTTATAGTCTTACCAAAATAGTACGATAATTCACATATATACATTCACGATATTAAGTACCCTTGAATTCCAAATTAGTCAGCCTTATATATTATCATTTCACACTAACAGCTGACTGCACTGCAATATTACTCCTGTAGCAAAACAAATTGATTTTATTCAAATATGTTTTGTCTATGCTAAATAGTTTAACCTCCTACTCGTGTTGTGAAGACATAAATAAAAAATATTTAATGGTGCAGATGAACTAATTTTGCTTCTTTAGGAGAGCCCCTTCCCCAACCCCCATAAAATCCGCTGATGTCCGGATCTGTGACAAAGCTTCAATTCCGTGATATTTGTACACTCCTAAACTTTTCCAAAAAGGTCAAATTGTACAAAAGAAATCAGGTGAACAGAAGAAATATAATTAAAAAATTCAATTAATTGTCTTTTACTTTTTTTCAAAGGCGTTAAAAATAAATTCAATTTACGTTTCATTTATCTTCGCCAACGAGACTTTCACTGATAAAGATGCAGGAGTGGCAACCCCTGCGAACTTGAGATAATTCTTGGTTCGGGGGGAAGTAAGGGCGCAAATCATGATCAGCGATAACTTCTCTTGCTGGACAACCCCTTCTTAGGGTTGCCCGGTGCGCAACTCGAGTGTGCCCAAATTGACACCACTCTAGGTTTGGGGGGAAGTGAATGTGCATTTCATGCTCGGCTTGGTTTTTCTTGATTGACAACCCTTCTACGCCTTATTTCCGGTGCGCAACTCAAGTCTACCCCGTGGTATAGGCGAAGTGCAGCGATCTCAGGGGACAATGGATTAGTGAGTCCGGTGGATGAGGTTCTCACAACTAGTTTGACGAAGCCAGGATAAAGAAATATTTCGCTACATTTGACGAAATTCATCCCCAAAAAGTGACAAAAACAGTTTCTTCAATTTGACGAAATGTTAGCTCGGGGCATATCCATGGAAGCGATTTCATCAAAAACAAAGAAATATCGTCAATTTTGAGAGTGTTGATCACTATAAACACCATAACGTAAATATATGAAAATAGAGGAAATCAGTAAAAATATAGGATTTTTTTAATGGAACCATAAATGTTTCAAATTCAGAAAGGAAAAAAAAAAAAAAAACTTGCAGCCGAACTTAATTTTTACTCAAACCTAAAAGAAAATACTTGAAAAAGAATGCACCTTATGCAATATTTTTTAATGTTTTGAAGTTATGCGCTCAGAAATACTATACATTGATCATTCCATCTTTAGAATATTTGAGTATTTTATGCGAGATTAATGTAATCTTTTCAAAGAAAAAATTATGTGATTTTAATGAACTAAAATTTTTATTGAAAATTAAAGCCAATTCTTGTAACTCTCCGGTGAGCTAGTTTACGCTCCTTTTTTCGTTACTCTATTTTTCTGTTTCTCATTTTCTCATATTTTACTCAAATTCCATACTCGTCTTTCTGTCGACAAACAACAATCTTGTCACTTTTATGTTATTTATATTATGTTTTATATATATATATATAAGTATAAGCGTATAGGTATAAGCCTATTAGGTATAAGCGGGGATAATAAGAACCGAAAGAATGAAGAACGGAGAATTAAGAAACGAAAAAATGACGGAAATATAATTAACGAAACGGAAAAACTCCGGCAACTCAGCTGCCGTATATTTTTCCGTTATTTTCAGGTCATTTTTTTAACAGTGTAAAATCGGAACTGTAAAAGAAAGAAAAAAAAACTGCTAAAATACTAATAATAATTATCATGATCATTAATCGGCTCAGCCGATTATTAACAGCCGATTAATCAGTAATCGGTCAATTTGCTTATCGGTGCATCCCTAGAATATATCACTAAAAAATGAACAATACAAGTAAAGAGTTGCGTAAGATAGAAATTAAATAATTAAATGAAGAACACTTACCCACAATGCTTGTGGTTTCTACAATCCTAACCATAAGCATGCTACCTGACATCCGTTTTTTTCATTTCCTTTTCTTTCTTTTTTTTTTTTTTTTTTTTGCTGCCATTTCCGGCTCGCTTTGTACATTTCGTCATCTGTTAACATAAATAATTGAACTAATATTAGTTGTTATTCATCATTTATGAAACACATTCAATTATCTGGGTATTCAAGAACTATTTTATATGATTTTGTATTATTATTACAAGCAAGTTCTAAACTACTCATTACGACCTCGGACGACTCAAGGACGGATCTAGAAACGGATCTAGACGGATCTAGAAACTAGAAAGAAGGAAGGAGGGCGATTGATTTTGTTACTTTCTTTTTACTATGTACACTAGGGTGTCCCAAAAAAACCGAAAGTCGGAATTTTGTAACGCATACCCTCTTATTTTTTTCCTTTCACATCAAAACAATTGTAAAAAAAGTTTCATGCAATTTGAACAACGGTAACCCGTGCCGACTTGCGTCCGAAAGTGCGAACTAGCCCTTTTTCAGTGGGCCAAATCGAAAAAAACTTTTTTCGGAAATTCAAAAATTTCATGTTGATAAAACGCTTCCCCTAGATCCCAACATGTCCCAAAAAATCATTTATCCAAATTAAAAAATATTTAGGTACCCCAAACAAGGCTTAAAATTCATAATTTTTTTCAAAAAATAGCTTTTTTTCTATATGTATTTTGTAAACAAAGATAAATTTTAAGAAATTCTCAAGATGAAAAATGTGAAGCATACAGTATATAATTAGAGCTAAAAATAAGTTTTTTCTCTCATTTTATATTTATTTCTCCCTTAAATTACTCAAAATTAAGGTTTTTTTCAAGTTTTAAGTTAAATTTTTCCACTCAAAATACTATTACATTTTTTTTATAATTCATCTGAAAGTATGTTCTTTAGTGATTTTGGAACTTGATATTTTCTTTAAATGTGTCTAATTTAAAATAAATAAAGAGTTAAAATAAATTGAAAAAAAAAAACTATGACAACGATTTATTTACAACATATATTTACTACAATATTACAGTACAATAAACATTACTAAACATACTATCGTTTTAATGTTTGTTTATTGCAGTCAGAGGATATATTTCGGTGCTCTTGGACGCAACACAACAAAAATTGTTTTTGCTCCTCATCAACTGTTAGCAAAACATGACAGTCCTGCATCATTTTTATAGCTCTTTCAGCTGTATCATTTACTAGTTTAAACACTGAGACCATCCTTTTTCCTTCAAGGAATTAAGTGTTATTCGCTCATAGAGAAGGACTCTCATTGAGAAAACTATCATCAATTTTGAGCCTAGTAAGCAAAGGCCAGGGTTGGAAAAAACCGGGTTTTTTTGAAAAAAAACCAAAAAACCTGTTTTTTTGGTTTAAACCGGGTTTTTTTTTATCTTAATACAATTTTCGAAAAAAAAAATTTTTTTTTCAGAAAGTAATAAAAATTTGGTGTAATTAATAATCAGTCAATCTGCAACAGTCATAAAACCACATTTCTTGACTATTTAAGGAGATAAGGGCAAAATAATGTAATTTAATTACATCATTGAAATAGCTTTTTATAGGAAAATATTGATTGAAATAAACTCAATTAATACATTGGTATGAATGCATAGACCTCTCAGGAACTACTTCAAGAAGTAGATATGATGCAGGTTGAGACTAAAAGTAGTGATGATCCAAAAAAAACATAATTTATTGTATCAAAACAAATAATAATAATCAAATAAGGGGGGGGGGGAGCATATTTTCAAGCATAATCTAAACAAATTCAAAAGGAAAAGTTTCAACTTATGATCTTGTAAACAAGTAAGCAGAAATAGCATTGGAATTCAAAACATAAAATGTACAGACTCCTTAGAAAAAGTAAATTAGTAGCAAATTTTGTTTCATGAAATATATTTTGCAGAAAATGTAACATCTTCTGCAAGAAATTGAAAAATGCAATCCGATTATATTTAAAAGTATTCAACTATTTACTGCTAAATCAGCTTCAGAAAAGAATAAATAATATTTTTATCACTTGAAATCAGGGCCGGATTACTAAATAGGCAACGTAGGCCTATGGGTCCCGAGATTTTAATGGGGCCCCGAGAAATCCTGAAGATATACTTTTTTAACTTTAGATGGCACTGAGTTAAACGTCGTGATGTAAAAAAAAAAGGAGGAAAACCTTTTGTATGTTAAAAGTTTAAGAGAAAAACAAAGAAAGGAAACAAAGCATTTTATTTAAAATTCCCTTTGCTTCAAAAGTTTTTTATTGTAAAATTTTAAAAGAAAATGCAATATCATTGAAGTATTGTTGAGAAAAACATAAGAAGCTGTGTTATTAATACAAATACAATGGACCAATGGACAATACAATGGACCAAATTTACTAGGACCAGTTGTTAATAACATTATATTTGATGCAACATGCGAATAGAACTTAAGTAAACGTTCATACTTCCATCCAACTTCTTTCTCATCACTACGGCATAATTTCTACCAAAAGAGGTGCAAGAGCCCAAAAGTACCCACAACTTTATTTTATGTCTTGAATAGCATGAATTCTGCCTAAAATATTAAATTTCATAAGTGCAGGAGCTTTACTCTCTATGCAAATTAAGCCTTGCTCATCATTAGCACTATTTATACCTGTAATATAATCAATCATTATGATTAATTGTGTATTCCATAATATCAATTTTAAATGATTAAATATATTTGCACAATATATATCAGTTATTTAAAATCTCATTTATCAAATCCGTATGATGAAGGGCCCCCTTATTTCAAATGCCTATGGGCCTCCAAATCTTTAATCCGGCCCTGCTTGAAATTATGCATTCATGAAACAGAATTATGAAACATAATGGCTCCTTAAACTTAAATGTATGGAAATTAAAAGCCAAAGTTTTAAAGAGCAAATGGATGCATATAAATGGAAACCTGGCACCTGTGGAAAATGAATGAGCAAAATATAATGGATTGCATTTGCAATACATATGCAATCCTTAAAAATATTAATTATTCATGTAAATTATGGGTTATGAAGAAAGTTTGTCTAAATCTGCTCTTTGGCAGTGTAATATATTACATAATGAGAAATGTTATATTGATTTGAAGGAACATAATTTTGCAAACTTTTAATAAATTTCAAAAAAATCATTTTCTTAATTATTTATGTCTACAACTTTGCATAAACTAAATTTTACATTTTTTAATATGTGCATTAAATAAATAAACTTTTGAAGAAATTTTTTTCCTTCTTTTTTTGTCATTTTTTGAAAAAAAACAATTTTTAAAAAAACCGCATGTTTTTTTTAAAAAAACAGATTGGTTCAAACCTTGGTTTAAACCATGGTTTAAACCAACTTGGTTTAAACCAAACAACCCTGGCAAAGGCTATCTTTTAAATGATATGAACTTATCAATTGTTTTGTCTACAAAATAATAAAATAACAATTAACAAATGCGCGATATGAGGAAGTAACTAATTAAACAATTAGTTACTTCCTCTCCCCATTTTTTTCGATTCGGCTCAGTACACAAGTACTAGTTTACACTTTCAAGTACAAGTCGGCATAATTTGTAATTTTTTAAATTACAATAAACATTTTCGAATATCATATTGATATTAAACAAACATTTATTCAAATTTTTTAAAGAAATTAGGTTCCCAGCACGAGGCATAATATTTATATATTTCTCTAAATATTAGATTTTTTCTATTTATTTATTGCATCATTTGTGAATTTTAAATTGCAGATACACTTAAAGAAAATATCAAGTCCCAAAATCACTGAAGAACAAACTTTCAAAACAGCATTTGCAGATGAATAATAAAAAAAATGTAGTAGGGGAATGTGTGGCTAAGTGAAATGGGGAAATATTTTCCCAGTTTGCAGTGTAACCTATCTAGCAATATTTTAACTAAGTTCCTAAACAGATAGTTAAGTCCTGTTAAAAAATAAGTAGCACCAAAGATCAACAAAAGAATTATACAAGCCATTTTAAAAATTTGATACCTTTACTGTAATATTCATGGTTTTTCAAAAATATTTCTTGTTATTATAAAAGGATAAGAATTTTGTAATTATCATCCAAACTATTAATTGAAAACTACTGATATCCAGTGCAGTCCTTATTTAGTTAAAATTAGGCATTTTTTGATTTTTAATGTTCAATGTAATTTGTACATGCGGGTCAAAGTGGATGGGGCAAAGTGAAAGAGTTCATTTCGTGTACTTATTCATTCATTTATTAAATCACTTCAGTAGCGGATAACCCAATAGGCGCATGAGGCGCGAGCCTGGGGCCTCGAAACCGTGAAATGTCACATTTTCAAAAACAAAATTTTAAATTTGAGGATTTGCATATGAAAGTCACGAACTTAAGTGGAAAATGCCCAAAACATACGAAAATTGATAGTTAATCGAGAATTTTAGGTGTGGTCTGAAGGCAAGAGGACTGATTGGTGATTAATCCCAAAAGGGCCCTACTAACCAATAGTAAGGCCCAAAGCCCACAATAATTTGAAGCCCCCCTGAAAATTCAGTGGCAGAATTCAGCGTGGCTAGGAGCCCCGTTAAAATGCATTTTGAGGGCCCCTTTGTCAATCTCAGCACTATGTAAATCATTTATCAAGTGCATTTTTGAACCCTCTTAAGGGTTCCAATGGTTATGGTGGGGCCCCTTATAAATGAAATATGGTAAATCCGTTACTGGTAGAATGAATACAGATTTTCTCATTCAAGGAAGTTTTTTTTCTCCAACTATTAAACTGTTAGTTTTTATTATTTTTCTTAAAAATACTTATATTGTTTGCATTCCTTTATTGCTGTGCATAAGTCTTTAAAAAATTGAGGCCTCTTAGAAAGATAAGACCACAAGCCTAGGCTTAGTAGGCCTCTGTGGTAACCTGGCTCTGCATCAAAGGTGGTTTTGTTTAGGTTTTTCCAGGAGGAAAAACCTGAATAATAAAAAAAGTGTGTTACTTGACAAGGTTTAAAGTTTCAAAATTTGTTTCTTTCATTCAGAAAAGCTCTTTCAAAACAAGCAACATATCACATTTCGTGCTCTACAATCGGCAAGCGAGAAGTGTCTTTTTTTTTATCTTACGATTTTTGTAATGTAATTACAAAACTGTAATGTATTGGTTATTGTACTTATATACATTATATCTTTCGAAATAGTACTTAATATGCATACATAAGTCTTAACGTTTTTTTTTTCCTTCAAGGAAAGTAAATACAAAAGAAAAATAATCGAAAATTATTATAACATTATTCTAGATGTTGCAACAGTGGCTGTTCTTTGTCATGAAACGCAAGACCGTAGTCGGGGAGGGGGGGGGCTTGAGAACTGCCCCCAATTTCAATGTTTTACATGCTATGAAAAAAGTTAAACAAAAGACGCATAAACTGTTATTTCTAGTGGCGGGGGGGGAGGGATTTCCCCTGTGCAGGGGTGCCCACAGGGGGGGATTATGGCGCAAGTTGCGCCATCAAAATTTTTGGGGGGATTTTTTTAACTTATTTATTTATTTATTTAAATTATTTATTAATTTATTTTTTCAATTTAAATTATTTAATAACTTTTTTTTAATTTTTTTTTTTCAATTTTTTTTTATTTACGTTTTTTTTTTTGCGAAGTTAATATCGAAAAATATTAACTTCTCATAGAACGATTTGTATCTGAATTGTTGCTGAGTAGTTAGAATTAGACTGCTAAGCGGGGGAAAAAAAGATACGCTATCAATTCAACTTCAGCATTACCACTGACACCATAACAAATTTCGGCTCAAATGCAAAATAGGAACTTCTAGCCTAAACATTATTTATTAGTGGCGCCTGGAACTCGTTATTTGCGCGAGTGTTTTAGCTGCTGTATTTCACCCTAATAGACAAATAACATCAACAAATTGACATGTGTGTATACCTTTTACAACTACAAAATTATGCAGTTTTTTTCTGCTCCGAAGTCATTAGCTACGGGTATTCCAACGTTTGATATTATTATTTTTATTACTTTATTATTATTTTTACACTTCAGTTCAGTTTAATCTTAACACTAGATGATAAAGATTTCTCAATGCGAGTGTCACAGTTTCTGCCTACCGTAATGTTGCCATATTAATGTGAGATGCGCTGTTATTGACTACTTTGTAGCAGTTTGTCGCGTTCATAGTAAATGGCGGTTCAAGTTTTGTGAAATTTTAAAAGAAATCCTTCGAAGATGCCTAGAGCTCTCAAAACTTCGTTCAAATATAAATGTTTAGAAGTACTTTGCAACACTGTGCACAGACAAGACAAATGGACTGAACATTGTCGCAAAAAACATGCATATAAAATTAGAAATAATATTAATATCAAGTACAAAGTTGTAGCTGTTAAGAAAGGCAGTAGTACTTGGGATAAAGCGGCTAGTAACACGGGTGCAGGCTCCATTGTTTCAACGGTGACAATGACAAATATACAAAATGCACCATCAACTTCAAGGTAAGATTTATATTAAACATTCCTTGTAACAGTATTTTAGAACTATCTTACTTTGTTAATTATTTGATTTCAAAAAGGTACACTTTATATATATATATATATATATATATATATTATATATATATATATATATATATATATATATATAATATATATATATATATATATATATATATATATATATATATATATATATATATATATAACCACCAAACACCTGGTTTATTAAATAGTATTAATGACGGTTCATAGTTTTAAGTGGCTATATATGGGCATGGCTTGCATCTTAAAAATCTTGAACTATTTTTATGCATGCGTTGAAATAGGGAATTCATTGGTTCCATGATATCTATGGCACATGAATATTGGGCTAAAAGTTAAAAGGGAGAAAATGAATTTTTTAATGTCTGCCTGAGAAGTTAATTTGTTTGTTTCTAACGGGACTAAGATTCTTTCATGTTGCACAATTATTTCTTGATGGCTATTACCATTTGAGAGGCACCTGGACTCTTACGAAGTGGAGGGTAGGCCCGTCATTTAGGGGGTCAGAGGGTCAACCCCCCCTCCCGGCTTTGGGAAACCAATGTGTTTACCTGCAAGTGGGCGGGGTTTTTACTATTTTTTGGCAAATTTTACATTGAATACATACCCATTGCCCCCGCTGGAAAAGTTTGAAATGACGGCCCAGGCAAAGAGGCATTATTTTCATTTGCTAAGTGTAAGTTATATCATTGACTTAATTTCTTGTTGCTATTGGGAATTACTAATCATTTTCATGGCTATTTTTATTATATTTATCCCACCCGAATTTATTATCTGATTTTATTAATTTATGCCTCATTATAAACTCCCAAATGAGAAAATTTTCGTGGAAATTTACTACTTCACGCTTTTGGCTAGTTAACACATATAAATATTACAATGGTATTTATCTACCTTTTTATGCGTCATATTTTGACACATTTGAATTGTCTTTCAATGTTTGATTTTACTATCAAAGATCGAGTTGAAATGATTGTTTTATTTATATGACACTCATTAATCTACGAAAATGTTTGTTTGTACTATAATAGTTATTTTCATTTGCATAGCACAAGCAAGTTTATTTAGTTAATGTATTGCTGTTTATTGTAAATATTTTTAACTAATCTTATCCCTTCAGATTCTGTTTATTTCACCCAGCCTTATTTAAACAAATAGTGCGTAAAAATCATGTGATTAGAAGTATTGCATTCAGTTTATACCTTCAGTGTCTATTTTTAAGTCATAATAAAATGATAACTTTCAGTGGCGTAGTGCAGAATTTTTTTAATTAAATAATAATAATTGTAATAAAAAATAAATAAATAAATAAATAATATTAAAAAAAAATAAATAAATAATATTAAAAAAATAAATAGAGAGCGCTAAAAATAAAAATAAATAAGTAAAAGAGGGTTGGCAAAATTTTTGGGGGGGAATTTGCGCCATTGAGCTTGGGGGGGATGGGCACCCCTGCCCCTGTGAGTCTCAAAATGTTTCCTTTTATTCATTCATTCTCAATTATTATTATTATTACTGGATTATTTAGAGTTTCTGACTAAGCGCACTAAGTTCAAGTGTAGTGATGAAGCTACTTAGCGCCTATCCAAGCGAACTAAGACCTGAGATGACTCATACCACCCACGTGACACACGTTACATGTCCCTCTCTCCAGAGCAGGTGTCAATAAATTTTTTTGAACAACGAGCCATTTTTGAAAATTTTCCGCCATACAGATAACGCATCATACTCATTGTAGTTCAGAATAACGGCTAATGTTTTGTAATAGAAATAACTGATGTAGCAATTACATTTTTAATTAAGCGTTGTGACATTCCTAAAATTTAAGAACTAGTTTCTGAGTAAAAATCAAATCTTCATTTTTCATCCGCCGGATGTCGAAGTTTGGTTTTAGCATCAGATCTAGCATTCATTAATAACTGGGTTGAAAAACTACTATAGTCTAACTTACTTAAAAATTGTGTCCAATTGGGTTTATTTCAGCACTCTACCAATTTCTAAAAATCTATTACCTTATTAAACAAAAAATCTATGAAGTTATTTTTTCAGTTTTAATTTTTAATTTTGTAAGGGTTTTTACTATGCTTAATTTCTAAAGAAACAAATTAAAAAACAGTATAAAGACATTTTTTAGATATTGGATTAAGACAATACAGGAGTTGAACTACTTGATGTCACTGGAGATTTTAATGATTGACATTTCATTTATCTTTATATGTGGTGCAAAATTTCAATACACAAGAAGTTCTCACGATAGAGTTTAATATACCTAGTAATTTACGACTTCACTGATTTAAAATTTCAACCGCGGACGTGGGCCAGATATTAGTTGCTCGAAGGCCACTTTTGGCCCGAGGGCCATAGTTTGGAGACCATTGCTTTAGAATGGTGATGGCCGAATCCAGAAAACTCCGTCAAGCCGAGGCAGGACAATTAAACTCGGAACAAAAAAAAAAAAAAAAACTGTTACGGGAGCTCATTTCCGATGATCCAGCATCTTCATTAATTCTGTCATTTTTGATTTACATAGGGCGGAGATTTCCGGACTATCTTAAAACAGGAAGCTTACAGATAGAGTGCATCGTTGCTCAACACGAAGAGAATTGAAAACGTTGAACCATCTCGAAGAAAGAAAAATAATAATAAATACGTTTTACAGTTAGAGAAAAAAAATGAAAACGCCTCTCCCCCTGAAGAAATAAGTATTTAGCTAAATTACTTATTACAGTTGGAAGAAAGTTTTAATCCATCGAAGAAAATATGATCAAGCAAAGATTAAATTAAAAATTAAAAATTAAAAAAAAAAAAAAAAAAAAAACCTGATTGCCGATCTCATATTAAACCGAACTTCACAGATCAGAAAGTATTTTAAATTCAAATGTTTTCGGGAGGACGTGGTAAACACGGAAGAGGAAAAATAATCCTTACTAGTAAAATTTACTAGTCGCAAAAGCAAAATAAAGAGGTAAGAGGTCAACTTATGGCAAGATGAGCATTAGAAATTTTCACGAAGTTTGCACTGGTTTATTGCAAGCAGAAAATTAAAATTTAACAATGAATGATGATCCACAAAATATAACTTAAAAGGTTAAATCCTGGTGCTTTTACCATATAATCTGGGGCCAGATTAGAAAGCACATTCGTATTGTACTTCCATTCGTATTGTACTTCATACGAGAGTAACTATGGTCACATTCACATTAGGCCCACTTCATCAAACCACCAAATAAAACATGAAAAACTTTTGATCAGTATAATTAGAATCAACTTAGTTCACGTCAACTTGTGTACACAAACTCATAACTTAAAACAAGTACACAAACTTATAAAAAATATCAGTACGAAGAAAACAATGGTTGAGGGGAGGGGGGTGATAGAAAGGGGGAAAAAACGAAAATCAGATAAAATATTAACAGAGTGGGACATTGCGTTTGAACCGATTGTATGAGCTTCTGAAAACAAACATTTTTCACTTCTACTAGTCAGTTAACACGAACAAAGCTATCCATCAGGAAATTGAAACAGAGTTTTAATGGAGCCCCAGGGTTCAATAGAACTTCTCTGGCGGCTCCGAGAACAAAACAAAAATTCGAAAATAAATATGCTAAACAATAAACTAAAAAAACATGACAAAGAATAAAGTAGCGCGATTGTAAACAGCATCAAACTCGAAACATCTACAGTTCGCGCAAAAAGTGCAAGGGCGTTAAATGCGACAAAAGAAATTCAGCCCCCTACCCCCTCGCAGTAGAAAACCTGCAAACCTTGTTATGAGGAGCTAGGAATGCAATGTTCATTTTAATAAAAGTATTAATGCCAAATTCCATCTTGTTTTTTTCCTTTTCCTTCTCGACATGGCAGTTCCTTTTGTCCGCTTAAAATTGAAACCATTTCCTTTTTTTTTTTTTGAACTAGCCGAGTTTGTCCTTGAGTTTTGGCGAATTTGTCCTTGATGTCCCAGGGCCTGACTATGACCTTTGAGGACACTAAGCACTAATTTTATTTGGTGCCCCCCCCCCCTTTGCTTATACTATATAATGAAATATTAAATCCCTTACACTTTATACCGTATTACCCCGCATTATCCGGCATGCCGCAAAATTCAAGGGTTACCAGATTTTCAGTAACCCTTGCCTGGTCCTTTCCGGCATGCCGGAAAAACCGAGGTTTGAACAAAATTTGATTTAATACTCTAATCATAAATATATGTCCAACTTAAAAAATATATGTTATATATATATATATATATATCATCCTATAAACAGTTTAATTTTGCAAATATTAATTAACAATACCATTTCTGTTATTATGACAATAAAAATATTAATTAATCATTTTATAAAAATTAATTAAAACTTAACAAACATTTGTAGTCCTAAAATTTAAATATTTGAGTTGCACAAAGAATTTACTACAGTTATTCAATAAATGAAAAGTAAACTTACCTCTCTAATAGGAACTAAAAATAATTTATTAAAACAAGTTATGAACGAATCGCTGTGACAATGATTGCTTTTGAATCCATTATTTAATTGGCATATAACTAGATCCGTAACTGATGACCATCATTAATAACAAACAAATTTTTAATTTTATTTCCTATATTGTTAAAATATTTCCATTCTTGATTAAACAAACAAAGTCGGAAAAATATTCCTTCAGAAATTAGTCCTCAGTTTCACTTTCTTCACTTTCTACATCTGTCAAACCTGACTCATTTTCATGACAGGCATTATCAGTATTAATAGTGTTGTTCATAAGTTCCACCAATCTACTATGCAAGGAATCGTTCGTCCTTTCCCTTGATAATCCGCATTGCACAAAAGATTTCTGGATTAGTTCATTGGGAACTTTTTCCCATGCCAGTTTCACCCATTGTGCGATGGTAGTGTAGGATGCACTTCTACGCCTGCCAGAATTTGTGAATTCCATTTCTCCATTTATCAACCATTCGGTCCACAGACGTTTCATTTCAGTCTTAAATGTTTTGTTCCAATGAACATCGGCGGGTTGTAAGATAGGAGTCAGACCACCTGGAATGACTGCAAGTTCGGTCTTATAGTGCTGTTTAAAACTCGATTTAACCGATGTTTTTAAGTGAGGTTTGGCACTATCCAGCACAAGAAGGGACTTGGGTTTGAAAAAGGAGTGTGGACGTCCACCCCAGACTTTCTGCTTATAAATGTTCATTAGATCACTGTTCATAGAGCCTTTCATGGCTACAGTTATAACTACTTCCTTAGGAAATTCACCCTTAGGAATGTTTTTTAGTCCTTTAAAAATAATCATAGGTTTGAGTTTCACGCCATTTGCCATAGCACTCAAAACAACAGTGTAGCGCAGTTTTTCTTTTCCCGTTGTTTTACAGGGTACAACTTTAACACCCTTAAAGTCAAAGGTTTTTTGTGTTGGCAAGTCAAACCATAAAGGGGATTCATCCATATTGCCTATGCAACTGATATCTATATCTTTGGATGTCCGATCAAAATAATCAAAAAAAGAATTGCACAACTCCCTTGCATTTTCCGGAACCTTTTGTCCAACACTAGTCACAGATCTGGAAACAATATTATGCCGTTTTAAAAAATTTTCCAACCAGCCATTTGAGGCTTTAAAATTAATTTCTTCAATAGCATCGCCTTCTTTAGAATGCAAACTTTTTAAAATTTGCTCCGCACGAACCTTTATCCTCAAACCGTCAAGAAGCCTCCCTGCTTTTCTTTCTTCCTGAATCCAGACGACCAAAATGCTTTCCATCTCTGGAAACTTAGCACGTTTTTTGGCTTTTTCATGTTCGGTAGGTAAATTCCTTCTTTTCCTCACTTCAATAGATTTTTCTGAGGAGCACGCAATCAATTTTTCTTTCTGTTTCATCCAGTCTTGCACACAAGATCTCGGTATGGAAAAGTATTTTGCTGTTGCACTTATATTTCCATTCAGTTCATCAAGTTTATTTAAAGTTTCCATCTTAAAAGCTAATGTGTAGCTTCGATATCTTTTTACCTTAACAGCTTCCATAGTTAACGTATCTACTCTACACCAATAAACTACGTGTCTACACGAGAACTACACGACTGCAAACTGCATATATTTTAAATAAAGGAAGCAGGGGTTATCGGAAAAGTAAGACAGCACATGAGCGCCCCTGAGGCTTGTACTACAAAGCCGACTTGCTAACTACTAATTGCTTCCTAACTACTTTGACGACGCTAGATCGGAAGCCCATTTTCGAGAAAAGGGAAAACAATTCTTTGATGTTTCAGTGTGTTCACGCTAAAAGGTCTGGGCACAAGTCGACATGTCGCCCATCTAAATCGCTCATCGTATTAGCACAAAGCTGCGACGATGTAGCTCCTCTGACAGCTAAGTACCATCAATAAATCACATCGTTTTTGTGTATTCTTGAGAGAGTGGATTCAGAACTGAGACATGACCTTAGGGAAGCAACGGTCAACGGTAATCACAGTGGAACCCTGATGAGTGGAGCGGAGTGTTTACGAATGAAAGGGGGATCAACCACTTTGATGAGCATAAAAGATAAAACTCCCCTCAAGGGTGTCAAAACCCATACGATTCTTTTTTTCATCTCGCCGACCTGAAATTTATTGGTTTGATTTCGAAAAAGTTTACTTTCGAAATTTATTTTTTTCTCCCCAAAGTAGTTTGCTTTTTGATTGGAACTGAACTGAGAATTTTGTTGGAAAATGAACCTCGAATTATCCGGCATGCCGGAAAATTCGAATTTTCCGGCATGCTGGTCAACCTCTTTTTTCCCGGCATGCCGGATAATGCGGGGTAATACGGTATATACCGATTTGGTGCCCCCGAAATTTCGGTGCCCTAGGCCAGTGCCCATGCCTTAATTTGGGACCTGCCCCTGTTGCAGGGATTTACTCAATTATAACACAAGGTTTTGACCCCTAGAGCACGAGTAAATGCTATTTTACAAGGTTTTTGATTTTCATTAAAATTACAATATTTTTTTCCATTTAACTTTTCATAAAGGATCAGTAAAATGTTATTTCTAGAGATTGAAATGGATGGTGTTATGCAAAAAGGAGTTAACCCACAATTACCTGATTTTGAGATATTGGGCTTTAAAGTCAACAAACTCTGGCAAAAAGCATGGAGCTCTATATCAATATACCAATGATATGTTACCATGAAATGCTGATAGGGCTTAAATATTTTTGCTTAATGTAGAAAGCAACATATTTTACTATCACAGTTGGATAACTCATTTTTTTTTATGTTTTGTGGGTTAACTCCTTTTTGCATAACACTATCCAAATGTGGTTTCATGAAAAATCTTTAATGTTTTAAGGCTATTACTACAGATCATGCAAATACCATTTCCTGTCATTTTCTGGGTAATTTATAAAAAGAAAAAACTTTGTCAAAGAATAGTAAATGCTTTGCGTCAAAAGGCGCGAACACAGTTAGTCAAAAACAAGTCAGCGTACAACTACTATGCATGAAAATGTAAGTACAAGTAAAGCATCATATATACATCTTTCAAAGGATTGATGTTAAATGAGGCATAAATGAAAATGACGTACAATCGATACATTAACAAATAACTTTGATTTTTAATGGTTGAATTCTATTGATGCTAATTTATGCAAATATTGGTTTTAGGTTGTGAAAAGATTTTTATGTAACTATTATGAACCAGATAGTTTCATGCAAAAAAGAAAATAACAATTAGATTTCAAGAGATACAGACCGTTTAAGTAAAAAAAAAAGCTTGCAGATGTCTAGTGTTGATATAATTTTTATTACTTTTATTCGGCATATGTACAATATATGGGTATACGAAAAATATTTTTTAGCTGTCAGACGGACTGACTGCATTTGCGCCTTGATTTTAGCATAATGAATTGGATTAAGTACTTTTTTTTTACTATGTTTTGACAGACGCAGTACGATTCGCCCCCCCCCCCTCCCATTCACCTACCATCAGTTGAAACTAAAAAAAATTAACCTATGTTTTGCATCACATAACGAAAACGTTTCGCATTAAAATTAATAGGATAATAGGAAACAAACCGGCGTATAAATGTCAAAGACGTATAATCGAGGAGGTAAACGTATAAATAATGCTTTACTATGCATCGGTGTACGACACAGGAAAATTACGTACATGACGATAGGATAAATAGCACTTATCTTTACCTAAGATGAAAGAACATGTTAAGCATAAAAATAATAAGCTTTTGCGAAGAGCAAGGATCAATTGTTTACAGCAGTGGTGTCCAACCTATGGCCCGCGGCCACGTTTAATTCGTGTAGCTTTCGTTGTTATGTTCAATGTTACAAATCGAAAAGCACAAGGAATGACAATGTCACAAGTTAGGAGCCATATTTTCGCATGTTATTTACAAAAGAGTAAAAATTTTTAATTTCCCATGTGCTCTGGCCCACGAGAATCATTTTAACACGCGGAGCGGAACACTTGACCAGAAAAAGGTTGGGCACCACTGGTTTACAGTTAACATTTAGCGTCGGAAGGCGCAAAGAGCACGTGTAGACAAAACAAGCCAGAGTATAACTATATGCGAAAAAATAAGTACATCAACGCGTGACATGAGAAATGCAGTGTATCAGATGATTATAATAAGAGAAATGGTACTTATCTGTATTCAAGATATCCAAGAAAGAGCATGCTAAACTCTGAACGTAAACGGTAGCTCTTTTAAAAATGGTGTTTACATTCTTGAGAAGCTGAAGCATCTGGCGGAAATAGCTTCCACGCATGCGCAAAAACAGCTGAATTTACTGCAGAGATTGACGCCGTTGTCAAGGGAACAGAAGGAGGGGGGATGGGGAGCAGTGATGGGGAGGCTATGCAATAAATAATGCTAACTCGCTCAACTTGGCGAGAAGTAAAAGTGCGCAAACATAAACAAATTCAGTTTCCGGAAAAATTTTTATTGGAAAATAAAAATCGCGAAAACATTTTTAAGACATGCATGTGATTTTAATTGTCAAGAAATGTTATAATAAAATTTAAAAAAAAAGTTGAGATATGTGTTTAGATAAACATTAAAAAAAATACGTACATAAATACATTTTATCGTCTTTTTTATCACTGGATTTAGTTTTAATTCAAAGCACGACTACCAAAATAATTTCTAAATATCGAACTGCTAAATAATTTAATGACTAACAAGAAATCTAATAAAAATTAATTATTTTCAAAACGACAAATATTATTAATTGAATTTTTTTGAGAACATTATTTGTTTATACTATTATTCATATCATTTTAAGTACTCCTGAAAATTCTAACAATAAAATGTGTTATGAATGAAAATATATGAATACATACGGAATTCAGAGAGATCAATCAGGCGAAAGAATTTTCTCAAGTTTTCTTTTATTACTTTACATTTATTGCCGTTACTACCGAAAATATGTCAATGACTTTGTTTAAGATAACGAAATTTGCGTTTTTTTATACAGTAACCATAAATTACAAAAGCACTTATTTTTGCGAGTCCGTAATGAAAGCGAAAATTTGAGCTTCGAGGAAAAAAAAACTTTTTGCAAACTTTTGGTTCTGTTCATTTTAAAATTCACTAAATTTCCAGCTAACGAAATCACTGATATCCTTATTTTCGCAAAAATTACGGCTCCCGAAGTAAGCGCTTTTGCAGTGTCTGATAGACCATAGGGTGTAATCTTCAGCTAATTTCATTTATTTAATATCCTGCGCGTGTAAATAAAAATCCCTTTTTATAAATTGTTATTTCAGTCACAGATGTTTCACACCGTGAAAATAGCGGATCACAGGGATTATTCAGTAATTTTTATTCGTAGATTCAAACTGAAAAAAATGTCATCGCTAAATTTAACAATGTTCAGAAATAATTTTTTGATGAATATTTCAGGTATTAACTATATAGCCACTATTTTAGAGTAGATTCGAAGAGAGAAAAAAATTACCATCGTTGAAGGTTAATAAATAAAAATAGCATAACGGTACAAGCTGTATAAATATAATCTTTATAATGTGTATAAGGGTGCAAATTTGTTATAATAAACATATCTTTACTATCGCATACTAAATACTCCGCTCTAAAAAAAAACTGCATACCCTTATTTTTAGAATCGTATTACCTAATCTTTAAAATCATGAGTCATAATATGAAGTGATAGTTTCCAAGCCATTTAAATTTCATTCCGTTTTGAGAAACAAGAAATTCAATGACTATCGCATTTTTTTACTGATACCGTATTTCGCTCTAGAAGCATCCCTAATGCGAAATGTTAGAAAATTCCTTCATCCAACAGTTCATTGACGGAAGTTTGCAATATATATGAATCTATACGGATGTGAATGGAGAGCATTAGTAATTTTTTAACTTAATTTCTTCAAACCATTCAAAGAACCATTCAAGAGCGAGAAAAAAAAAGAAATACTTTGTCTTAAAACAAGCATCTCTAATGTACCTTTTCACGTAACAAATGTTGGTCATGTTCAAACAAAATTCCGATTTTATTGATTTTTTTCACAATAATTTTCCTGGAGTTAGGGTATATTAAATATTGCATAAAAAACGCAAACTATTTAAAATAATTAAGTAATGAATCTTTTAAAAAAATCATCGATGTATCGTCGTTAAATCATGTAATTAAAGCATGTAAATAATTGAAAATTAGTGTTCACCTTTCTTTTTTTATCTACTATGCTGTGTTAAAATTGTATTTAGATATTTCGAAGTAAATTGATCAAACTGAAATACATCGTACGATGAGCAAGCAGGGGCGGCAAATAAGGGGGGCAAGAGGGGGCGGTCGCACCTCCAAATATTATTCGCAGAATGTTAAAGACTGGTAAATTCAATTAATGTATAGCACAAATCAATGATCGCGTTCAAAGGGAACTAAAATAGCTTGCTCATTTCAACAAAAATTGATAAAGCTCTTCCTTAAACATATTTTCAAGATTATTTCTAATGAGTGAGGATTCTGAAAAAAATGTTCTGAAACAAGTATAACGGGACAAGAAAGGATTTTCAACTTAAGCTGTTTGGGAAATAGCACAAGACACTGGGAATCTATGAAAAAAAAAAAAACTCTTCGTTTTGACTCCAAATATTGCAGAGTATAACTTGACTGAAAGTTAAAAACTAATTACTAATCAAGACATTTTGCGTAGTAACTAATAACAAAATAATTTTTCGCTTTGGTCTTAAAAATTTAAATTGTTTTGCAACTCCAATTTTTCTAAATATTAAATCCATTTTAAGATATTTTTCTTTTCACAAATATGTATTTTGTTCCATACTGAGGTACTTCATATCTAAAAAACTCGCCCCCTCAAACGAAATGCTGAAATGCCGCCCCTGTGAGCAAGTACTCATTCAAGATTAAAATGACAAACATATCGCACGCCTAGAAGAATACTGTCACAACTCAAAAACAGAAAAATTTAAGACATGGAAAAGAAATTGATATATTAAAGCAATTAGTAAAGGTGCAGTCTATCATACATTAGGTTAGATCATTTCGGCTCATTTGCTTTCATAATGCTTTTAAAATAAACGTTTCTTTTTGACTTTTAAATCATGACTCTGGGTACATCTCTGAATATTCAGAGTTTCGACTTTTTGAGTTGTGACAGTATTCTTCTAGGCGTGCGATATGTTTTTCCTCTGGCGATTCACGTGGGGGTTCGAAGAGGGAAGCATGGCGAAACCAGTTTGTGGGGTTTGCCGGTTAGGGGAGAAAGCCGGCCAAATTCAACCTTGGAGACTCAATTCCTCGCCAAGGGTATCGGCAGTTTAATTCTAATTTTGTAATCAAACACTTCAAAATCAAACATATTTAACTCAGAAAAACTACAAAGATATGTCTTGAACACATAAATTTTCTTTTTTTTTCAGTGTTTTTCAATTTATACCCGCTTAAACCGCCAAATCAACGAGAACTACTTCCCAACGCGGAGCAACACGTTTCGTACCTTTCCCTGTAGTGCCAAGTTAGGGTGGTTATTTTATTCTCGATTGAGTAAAATATGAATGATTGATGTGTCATTTCCCATAGCGACATCATTGTCTTGTTATTTAATAATGCGAACTTTCAAACATCTTGTAAAAGTAAAATATTTATCAAGCATAATAATAAATTAGTGTTAAACAATAAGTGTAAAGACAAAAAACAGGTGTCGATTGAATAACAGCAGAAGGTGTCATTGCACTTGGAAATAAGTCGAAACAAGATGCAAGTTTGACTAAGATTATTAGCGTCAAGGGTTCTCAATCCTTTCTTTTTTTTTCACCTAAACCCCCTTTACAACATTAAACACGTCTTTGCCCCGTGCATTTTATGTCTACATCTTATAATAAATTATTTTATATGAGGGGTAAATCAAATTTTATGATTTACCCCTTTATTTTAGAGCTTATCGTGTCGGTCACTGAAGAAAAATAGACCCATGGTCTAAAATGTTCTTTTTTCGCCAAAAAGCCATTTTTTATGACACATTACTTTAATAAATAGCATCCGACAGTTAAGTTTTACAATGCATTGGTGAGGCTGGTAGAGCGTCCTGCTTAGAATGGGAAGGGTATGCGTTCGAATCTGAGCTGAAAAATATTTTAAAACGCTTTTTCTTCAGCAGAATTCTATTCCAATTTTCTATCATTATACATTTTTTCCCAAAGGTATTTGATGGGGGGGGGGGGACGCCATCTTTCAACTATACTGATCCAAACTTCAAAACTAAGACATTTTGAAGATTTTTTTTACCGTTATCAGCAAAAGCAATCAAGCTACTCATAATTTACTGTTTTCGAAAATTACTTAAACGACGAGTTTCTGCGTCCTTTCAGTCAAGTGCGAATGCTTCGCAAGCTTCAGTTAGTTCTGCATATTACATGCTTGTAAGCTTAATCATAAGCATAGCGTGACCAAAAGTTTTCAATTGGGGAGGGTACAGACTTCAAATTTCAGGAGTGCAGGAGGAACTTTTGAATACCCCCCCCCCCCTCCACTAGATATTTCACTTCGATATTTCCTTCGAGAAACATTGGCATCTTTTTTTCGATAAATTGTACATGCAACTTATTTCCCTTTTTTTTTCTCTCTCTCTCAGTCGCAAGTTACTACCAGGGCCAGTTTTAGAATTAACGGAGCCCTGAGATATTATAAGACAGGTATGCTGCCCCTTGTGTAGTCCGGACTAAGGCTACTAGTCCGGACAACTTCTTCGGTAGCAAAACAGGCCATTTTTTATTTTATGTGTCCGTTTCACTGATACGCTCCCCCATGTTTTTCACGTTTGTAATGCTCTCGTTGTATTTTCTTTTTCTCTCTATGGATTGACCTTGTAGTGGCATGGATATCAGAAGAACGATGCAATGACCTCTTTTAAGTGGACTGTAGATTATCTCTAATTTGGGAGGGGGGTCCCCACTGGGAAATATTCAAATTAAATAGGTATTTAATTCGTTGCTCTGAGGGTGAAACTGTTATAGAACCATGCATTAGGAAGATAGTAAGTAGCAGAGGGATGATGAAAGATGAACATTTTTACAACGTGAAGGGGAGGATTTCTTCCTTTCATCTACACCTGCCAATGATTGTTAAGCGGTCCCTGCCTTTTATGGAAACGGGAAATGATCTTTCGAATAAAATTTTCTGCAAAAAAAAAAAAAATCAATCACTGGTGGTCCGAGATTTTTCTTTAATTATTTTCAAAGTGTTTTTCTGTTTCGTGTTTTTTAAACTATATACATCACTCATTAAGCTTTTTACTGATAAATTAAAAAAAAAAAAGCTCGTATCATTGAAAACGACTTGAAGCATAAAAAAGCAATAAATAAATAATAACAAAAATAATAAAGAAATTGATTAATGAATTAATTTAAAACTCACATATACAATGACTTTTTTACGTTTCAGGATTCCTTTACACACCTTAAAAATATTGTTCAAAAATAATGTCACTTACAAAAAATAAATCAATTTTCCTATCCTATATTACTTAATATATAGTAATATTATCTTATAATCTTTAATTTTTATTCTGTTTTCAATGTTCGTTCCGAACTGGCCGAAAAATTATCCCGTAATACATTAAAACTAAAGTTTAGTAAGAATGGCAAAACTTAATCTCTTTTCATCTTTTCTGATACCCTTTCTTGTCTCCCCTTATGACAAGGTAAATAATATTTCCAAAACCTTCTATAGATGGCGCCATCATTTAATCATCTGATTACATTCTTTAGATACGCGTTTCTCAAACTTCGTTGGTACACGAACTGGTAAAATTTGCCAAAAAATGTTGACAGACATTTTCCTCCCCCCTCTTTTAGATTAGTCCTTTTTTTCTAAAAAAATTTTGCGTAACCTTTGAAGGAGTGCCCCGAAGGGAGGTCACGAGAGGTCACTGAGTCCTCCCGAAAATTTTCTTTATTCGGACTGCAATCTTGGAAAATTAAGGGATAGTACTGAATTTTTTCTTTTTCTTTTTTTTGTAGTTATATATACATATATATATATATTGTGTGTGTGTGTGTAGCTGCAATCTTTCGTTTTTTTTTAATGCATTCGTTGCCTTTAAAAATAAGAAGAACCGATTAAGAAAACTAAATTCATTTGGTGCCAAAATTTGTCAAATGACCAACAGTTTTAGTTTGTAAGTATACACACATCATATATGCCAGATGTAGGAAACCTGTTGTCCCGAGGCTGCATGCGGCCTCCGTTGGTATATCGTGCTGCCTCCGCAAGAAAGCTGGTTCTTAGACGAATTATTATTTTTCCCATTAATGCCTGCTATTTTTTTTTTTCAAAGATATTTTGAATACTGGTTACAAATAGTGTTTAATGGACAGGAAAAATAATTTAAAAAATATCATGTCAAAAATAATATTTTTATTAAAAAAAGAAAAATCATCACTAAAAAGGGATGCTAGGCACTAGAGAGTACATTCTTTTTTTACAAACATTTTTTTCTGCCTACGATATATTGGCAGTTTTATTGAACACTATTATTTGGTTGAAATCTTCATTTTTGGTAAATTCAGATACTTTTTGGACCGTCCCTAAAAAGGGACGCTAGGCATTAACCCCTTTCCAGGCTCATTTTATTTCGGGATTACGGATCAAAAAATGTCAATTTTTTCATGCTTATTTTCATACATACATATCTTTTTAAACATAATAGCATCATTCACATGCAACATTTCCTGAAAATAAATGTGAAAATATCTATTTAAATAAATGAGTAATTTCGGGATTACGGATCAAAAAATGTCAATTTTTTATGCTTATTTTCATACATACATATCTTTTTAAACGTAATAACATCATTCGCATGGGTCATTCCACGTCAAATCGCCTAAGGCTATGTGCCGTCATGTCTCGGATTTTGTTCAATATTTTTTTACGGATAGATACCTATGAGATAAACTCAAATTTATTTTTTTTAGATTTTTTGAATGAAAATTTAGGGTTGTAGAATTTTTTGAAATTTTGATTTTTTCAGAATTTTTGCTTTTTTATTTTTGGTATGCATTTTGAAAAAGCTCTATAACTTCCTCATTTTTCATTCAATTAAGCCAGTTTACGTATCATTTTAAAGCTAATTATTTTCTCCTTCAATATTAGTGACAAAAATGAGATTGTGAAAAATAGAATTTTGCCAATGGTCGTCTGAAGTCAGATTTTGTGTTTTTTCAATTGGTATGTTCAATAGGTCATATCTTCGGAGTACCAACTAAGAACTGCTCAATTTTTTTTTCAGTGATGACAACATCATATACTTTTTATGTATAAAAAATTAGGAGGGTTTTTTCCGTTGTTTTGGAATAAAAAATTCAAGTGTGTTTTTTCAGTTGGTATGATCAATAGGTCATAACTCCGGACTACCAACTAAGAACTGCACGACTTTTTTTCTGTTATGACAACATCATACCCTTTTCATGTATAAAAAATTAGGAGGGTGCTTTTTGTAGTTTTGGAATAAAAAAATCAAACGTGTTTTTTCAGTTGGTATGATCAATAGGTCGTATCTCCTGATTACCAGTTAACAACTGCGCCATTTTTTTTTCTATAATGAAAACATCATAATGTTTTTATGATCAAGATATTAGAAGGGTGTTTTTTGTTGTTCTGAAATTTAAAACAAATATTGAATTTTTGAAAAAAATTTCTTTAAAAATCAAATTTTCGATAAGTTTAAAAATTCCATTAAAAAAAAAAAAAAAAAACTATGCTATCACAAGGAAGACCACGACATGGCAGCTGAATGGCATTTCTTTGCCACGAGTCATGACAAGAATGCATGCGATGGAGTAGAGGGCATAATAAAACGGCTTGCAATAAGAGCAAGTCTTCAAAGAACTGTCGAAGGACAGATTTTAAATGCACATGATCTATTTCAATTTGCCTCTCAAAACATAAAGGGGATACAGATGTTTTTCGTTACAGCAGTGGAAGTGGTTGCAAATGAAGATTTTTTAAAGCAAAGATATGAAAGAGCCTTAATAATAGTAGGCAGCAGAGAGAATTTCTTCTTCAAGCCGTTAGACACGCAGGGTATATTAGTGAAGAAGGTTTCTGTGTTTGAAAAAATTTTTGTTGCCACTGTCGGAACATCGTAGAAATAAAGATTGTTATTCATGAAATTTTTATGCTTTCATTTGATAACAAATTATAAAACGTTACGTAGATTTCAGAATAACGGAAACCAAATATAAAATTTTTCCAACCACCAAGAGCTCGCGAGTCTTTCTTTGTCAAATTATGAATGAAAGTATATTTAAAGACATTTCAGTTTACTTTATCGTAATTCCTATCGGTTGATAGAGTGGCTAGCAAATAATTACTGAAAAGTAAAATAATTATGCAGCGACTTTTCACTACCAAAGAATGCTAGCAATAGAACAATATAAAACTACCATCAAGTATTTGAATGTAATAAATAGGATACATTTTCATCTGCTTGTGACGTGTGATGCTGAGTGAATCTCAAATTTAAGTTTCAAAAGTTGATTTTAAAGTAAAGTTTTTTGAAAAAAACATGTTATATTTTTATTTCAAAATAACAAAAAAACTTCGTTCTAATTTCTTGATCATAAAAACATCATGATGTTTTTATTATGGAAAAAAAAATGGCGCAGTTGTTAACTGGTAATCCGGAGATATGACCTATTGATCATACCAACTGAAAAAACACGTTTGATTTTTTTATTCCAAAACTACAAAAAGCACCCTCCTAATTTTTTTATACATGAAAAGGGTATGATGTTGTCATCACTGAAAAAAAAAATTGGGCAGTTTTTAGTTGGTACTCCGGAGATATGACCTATTGAACATACCAATTGAAAAAACACAAAATCTGACTTCAGACGACCATTGGCAAAATTCTATTTTTCACAATCTCATTTTTGTCACTAATATTGAGGGAAAAAATAATTAACTTTAAAATGATACGTAAACTGGCTTAATTGAATGAAAAATGAGGAAGTTATAGAGCTTTTTCAAAATGCATACCAAAAATAAAAAAGCTAAAATTCTGAAAAAATCAAAATTTCAAAAAATTCTACAACCCTAAATTTTTATTCAAAAAATCTAAAAAAATAAATTTGAGTTTATCTCATAGGTATCTATCCGTAAAAAAATATTGAACAAAATCCGAGACATGACGGCACGGCCGACTATTTAAATTAGGCGATTTGACGTGGAATGAGCCGCATGCAACATTTCCTAAAAATGAATGTAAAAATATCTATTTAAATCAGCGTTGGCCAACCCGCGGCACGCGTGCCACAATGTTGCACGGCAGAGTAGTAAGAGTGGCACGCGAAGACTTTTTGAAAAAATTCTAAAATTGAGAGGAAAATGTCGATCCCAAAAATATTGATAGAAACTAAAATCTTTAAACTGATAAATGTGACATCATGACGATTAAGAGTCAGGAGGCTGGCTCACAAATTGTCTGAACTACAATATTTCAAAGTACATAGCGTTAGATTCGGATATCCAACGAAAGCTGTGACGTTACAGACAATGCTTTGTAAAGCATATTCGTGCCTGTCACGAATAAAAATTTCGATGATGCAGAATGGATTCTTGATCTGCAATAGTTTCAGCTACGGGTGATGAAATTTGAAAAAAAGTTCTCTGCAACTAAAATTAAGAAACCAGATTGGACAAAATTCGGTATGGTTGTACAACTGAAGACCCTTAAATTGTTTTTGTTACATTACTCAAAACTAATTTGGGAAAAAAACTTCAAAAGTATCATCGAATTATCTATCACAAACTCCTTGCCAAGGAATGAATCTTTTTCTCTGTTTGTGACCTTGTAGAGTTCACTGTATTAACAAACTGCGAATTCGAGCTCTGAATATTTTGTGAACTTTCCCAGGAGAAAGAGGAGAGTATGGCAAGTTACTCCTTCATTGAAATGTGCAATAGCTGTCCAAAAGAAAAATAGTCATAAGATTTTAGAATTTTAGGAAGTGTAATTTTTAAAATATCTGGGAGGAAAACAATGAGGACTTGCTACTTATGAATGAAAAATAGCAATCGAATTTAGCTATGTTATCTCTTATTATCCGGCGTTTAAGTAATTTAAATTTAAGATTGTACTAAAAAAAGTTTCCTAAACAAGTATAGGCCATCTACATTCTTTTATGATGAAACTTCAGTTTCTTTCTCTTTACTTTCGAGAAAAAAGAATAAAACATTAAAAATTAATACTGAAAGTAACAACACAAAATTAGTAATTTTACGATGATATATGGAAAAAATTTTACACTGTTTTTAAGTATTCATTCAGTGTTTGATGATTTTCGGGATGATAAAAAAAAATTTCTGATATTTTCACATTCTTTGTCTATTTCTCTGCAAGACACTACTTGTTACCCTTCGAAAATCCAAATCGGAATTGCTGACCTTTTGCATTGGTCGTCAAGAATAAGAGTTTCAACAGAAAGTCATCCACGTTATATAGAAATTTGGAAATTTGTACCAACAAAATTTTTTTCACATTTACACACTTTAGCCGTCTGGTGCTGTTGCAGATTTTGTTCAAAATACGCTTCTAAACAAATATTTTTTGTTATGAATGCAGAAAAATCTAAATAACGTTGAATATTAATTGATAGGACACTTAAACTTCTTAGGATTCTCAAGAACTAATCCTAAAATTAAAGACTTGGTAAAAAAAAATACAGACTCATAAACCACATTAAGTACAGACTGCTAATTTTTTAGAATAGAATGTTTGATGTTATTTGTTTCTATTTTAAGCATAAGCCAACTGACAGAGCCTATAAAAGTGTTTATTAAAGATAACTCCAAAGTTCGGACTTATTTTATCTTCACTATCATTTAGATTTCAATTGCTCAGATTTACGAGAAAACATTTGTTATTTAGAGAAGAATTGCATAGTCAACAAATAACCTATTTTTAACTTTTCAAAAAATGTCAGTTTTTTGGAAAAATACAATGTGGCACGCTGAGCTTTTTCTCTCCAAACAGTGGCACTCTCACTAAAAAGGTTGGCCACCCCTGATTTAAATAAATGAGTAATAAATGCGTATTTACCTGTAAAGTTGGCTTTCTGTATGGCAGAAATCATTATACTTTGGAGTTGACGCCTACTCAACTCCAAAGATCTTAAATCTACAGCTCAAAACACTGTATAGTTATGTTATCTAGTAGCAACAATAGTAAATAAAAGCATCCGAAACTATAAAAGGGACATGTGAAATAATTCGGGAAGACTGGTTGTGCAATGTTAATTTTCACAGTGCCCGAGCTACACTCGGGATGAGCCAGAATGGAATATTTCGCTTGCCCGAGTCCAGCTCGGGAAAAACCGGGAAGGGGTAAATGGGGTTGCAACAGTTCGAAAATTAATTTTGTCTAATGTACGTAGCGTAATCTACCTGTGGCGTACGCAGACAAATCATTTCAAGGGGGGCTGAGTCAAGACTCTTTATGAGAGGGGGGGGGATCATTTCATGAAATGTAGCTAAGGAAAGCAAATGTCTCGAATTTCTAATTCAATGCCTATTTAAGTCGACAAAAATACATCATTAAAAAACTTTTTTATCATTAAACTTATTGTGAAGAGAGCGTTTTCATGGACATAGAGAATGATAATTTAAATTAAAAAAAAATTTCTTTATTGAAAGAGGTGTTGCTGAAACACTTGTTTGTAATATTTTGGCAAACTAATGCTCTAATAATGTTAATTTTTCAGTTTATTTTACTATTGTTTCCAATACGGGGTTGCAATTCAATTTGCTGAAATTTATTTAACAGAAACAGGTGATTGAAAAAAATTAATCGGCATTTCTAAAATATAGATTTGCCATAAAAATGAACAAAATGGAATAATAGGATAATCATAAACATGCATGACGTACAGTAAAATAGACAAATCAAAACAAAAAATTATTTCTTTTGATTTTGTCCTTATACTGTAAAAAAAATCTGTAAATTTTGAAGAAATTATCCATATTTTTTACAGAAAAAAACTGTTTGTGATAAAATACAGGATTTCTCTGTTTCTTTAATCTCCGTAGCCGGTTATAAGCGCATTAACTGTTAACAGTCTCTTCACCGCGAAACTCGATTGCTCGATCAACAGTTTAGTTTTGGATTTTCTTCGGTACTCGAAATTTCTCCCGCGTATTTGGATATTAGTTAGGTATGAAACTAGTTCATTTTTTAATCGTCCGCAAATAATAATGCTTTGAAAACTTGTTTTGCTAATTTCAATACTATTTTTGCTTCTGCGCTGTTGTATAAATTGTTGCAATTTTGTGCTGTAAAAAAAAAAAAAATCTGTTACGTGTGTTACTCTTTGTAGTCTGTGGAGTTAGCGACAAAAACAGCCGAAATATTTCACTTCCGGATACCAGTGTGAAATTTGGTACAGAGCTTATGTACCTATATGAGAACAAAAAACCGTCGGGAGACACTTGATCAGGGGTCATGAACTCCCGTGATGACGTCATCAAGATGGCCGCTTTTACAGGTAAATACGTTCGTTTAATTGCCTAAAACTCCATCATAGATTGAAATATTGCATAACTCAAAAGTATCATCTGAAAGCTCTTTGAAAGAGCTATTTAGAAAGATTTAATTTTTCTTTCTGAGGTCAAGGGCCCACCTGTAATGACGTCATCAAAATGGCCGCTTTTACAGGTAAATACGTTTGTTTAACTCCCCCTAAAACTCCATCATAGATTCAAATATTGCAAAACTCAAATATATCATCTAAAAGCTCTTTAAAAGATCTATCTAGAAAGATTTAATTTTTCTTTCTAAGGTCAAGGGCCCACCTGTGATGACGTCATTTGAGGACATTTTGATGACGTCATTACAGGTGGGACCTTGACCTCAGAAAGAAAAATTAAATATTTCTAAATATCTCTTTTAAAGAGCTTTCAGATGATATGTTTGAGTTTTGCAATATTTGAATCTATGATGGAGTTTTAGGGGGAGTTAAACAAACGTATTTACCTGTAAAAGCGGCCATTTTGATGACGTCATCACAGGTGGGCCCTTGACCTTAGAAAGAAAAATTAAATCTTTCTAGATAGCTCTTTTAAAGAGCTTTCAGATGATATATTTGAGTTTTGCAATATTTGAATCTATGATGGAGTTTTAGGGGGAGTTAAACAAACGTATTTACCTGTTAAAGTGGCCATTTTGATGACGTCATCACAGGTGAACCCTTGACCTCAGAAAGGAAAATTATATCTTTATAAATAGATCTTTTAAAGCGCTTTCAGATGATATAGTTGAGTTTTGAAATATTTAAATATATGATGGAGTTTTAGGGGGAGTTAAACAAACGTATTTACCTGTAAAAGCGGCCATTTTGATTACGTCATTACAGGTGGGCCCTTGACCTCAGAAAGAAACATTAATTTTTTCTTAATAGCTTTTTAAAGAGCTTTCAGATGATATATTTGAGTTTTGTAATATTTGAATCTATGATGGAGTTTTAGGGGGAGTTAAACAAACGTAGTTACCTGTAAAAGCGGCCATTTTGATGACGTCATCACAGGTGGGCCCTTGACCTTAAAAATAAAAATTAAATCTTTCTAAATAGCTCTTTTAAAGAGCTTTTAGATGATGTATTTGAGTTTTGTAATATTTGAATCTATGATGGAGTTTTAGGGGGAGTTAAACAAACGTATTTACCTGTAAAAGCGGCCATTTTGATGACGTCATCACAGGTGGGCCCTTGACCTTAGAAAGAAAAATTAAATTTTTCTAGATAACTCTTTTAAAAAGCTTTCAGATGATGTATTTGAGTTTTGCAATATTTGAATCTATGATGGAGTTTTAAGCAGTTAAACGAACGTATTTACCTGCAAAAGCGGCCATTTTGATGACGTCATCACAGGTGAACCCTTGACCTCAGAAAGAAAAATTATATCTTTATAAATAGATCTTTTAAAGCGCTTTCAGATGATATAGTTGAGTTTTGAAATATTTAAATATATGATGGAGTTTTAGGGGGAGTTAAACAAACGTATTTACCTGTAAAAGCGGCCATTTTGATTACGTCATTACAGGTGGGCCCTTGACCTCAGAAAGAAACATTAATTTTCTCTTAATAGCTTTTTAAAGAGCTTTCAGATGATATATTTGAGTTTTGTAATATTTGAATCTATGATGGAGTTTTAGGGGGAGTTAAACAAACGTAGTTACCTGTAAAAGCGGCCATTTTGATGACGTCATCACAGGTGGGCCCTTGACCTTAAAAATAAAAATTAAATCTTTCTAAATAGCTCTTTTAAAGAGCTTTTAGATGATATATTTGAGTTTTGTAATATTTGAATCTATGATGGAGTTTTAGGGGGAGTTAAACAAACGTATTTACCTGTAAAAGCGGCCATTTTGATGACGCCATCACGGAATGACCTTGACCTCCGATCAAGTGTCTCCCGGCGTTTTTTTGTCCTCCTATGTGAATTTAAGCCCCACATAAAATTTCAGACTGGTATCTGGAAATGAAATATTTTTGCACTAACTCCACGGACTATTGTAAATAAGCTATATATTTGAAATTTTGTTACATAGGTTAATTTACATCTTGCCATGGGTTGACCTTTTCAATTAATGCCTCAATTTCATTCTTGCTTCTGTGTAATACTGTTATATTAGGCATTGTTTAATTGGCTAATTTTGCGAGTTTTGCACAACAACACTGCTGGTAGATTGGCTTTGGACTTTTCGTACTAAAGATTTTGCATTTTTTGCGCTTGTTCTGCTACATTAGCGTTATACTTAACACTCACTTTATTTACTTTTATTCCTTGAAGATTCAATTTTATTTTCTTGAGATTGATATGCAGCATCAGCTGCTTTTTTTTTTCTCTCCACCTTTTTATTCTTTCAGCTTTAGACAGTGGCACTTTTTTAGAATTATTCTCCTAAGAATAAAATTTATCAAATGTAGTTGGAATATCTACTTAGATGATAAACAAATAGGAAGTTGATTTGAGTTGGTCTGTTACTTATTATTCTGTGTGTCAAACAGCACAATTTTTTATTTAAGTAAAAAAGAAAACATTAAATAATTGGAAAGATAAACGTATAAAATGTAGTCACATTTTTTTTCTATTAAAACACTTTTTATTACAACAAATGCAAAATTATGTCATGTGTGTTACTCGGTAATTATTGTCTTTATTAACCAACCTTTAATCAGTCAAAAACAATATTTTAGACTGATTCTTTAAAAAGTATAACAAAGATAAAGAGTTAAAGTAATGATATATAGTACTGAAAACTATTTTAGTGCCCTTTAATATTTTCAGAAATCCATGGGAATAATACATAGCAAACCATTGTTAAATTTAAGTGCATTCCACTTTTTACGCTTTCCTTCATATTTTTTAAAGTTTCAGAACCAAAACCACAACTATTGAAAAGTGTACATTTTCAAGATTCTAATATATATTCATTTTTAATTGTGTGATAATTTTCATTAATTAGTCCTTCAGGACCACTTTTGGTGGAATCGCCCCAAAGCTTGAAACAGTATTTCTTTTTGGAAATGGGTCGCCAAAATTTTACTTGTGAACGATGTTCATATTTAACACATCATCTTAAATCTTATGTGAATCATTACCGCTCACATATGAATCGCCACAACTTTGAGTTTCCTTGTGGTTATAAGTCATGCCTTAGGACAGTGGTTCTCAACGGGGGCGGTACCGCCCCCCTGTGGGCGGTGGGAACAGGCTGAGGGGCGGTGAACATGTTTTGGGCAGTAGGGGGGTGGTGGGTGTATTTTGGGCGATAGGGGGCGGTGGGAAAATTTGGGAGTCAGATGACAATAAATGTATTAGATTTATTTCAATTTTAAAAATCATAATTAAATTTTACATTAAATAAGAATCCAACTTATTGTGCCTACAATAAAATAAACTTATGTGCTCTGGAATCTTTAAACTTATTTCCTTGCGTTTTTCGAAGGTGACGGTTTTTTATTAAAATAATTTAGCTTTTTTGCTTATCATTTTTTCCCCTTTTCTCTCTTTCTTTTTTATGGCGATTTGACTCTTTAGGGATCTTTTGCGTCCGACAATATTGAGAGAGAATGTCGTAGCTTGACCACGGAAAGCTGGCGGAGGACTTTGAAGCGGAAACGGACCTCTTTCATTTTGAAATAGGAAGAATCAACGTCAAAAGTTATTTTTGACTTACTCCTACATAGTAGCAAATGCACCCACAGCTCGATTATAGCATCCTAAGACTGCAGTTTCGCCCTTATTATGGGCTCCTCAGTTAGGAATAGCCAATGATCGAACCGGAGGCAAAAATCCTCTTATTGTAGCCAAGATAGCCAACAAACTGGTAGATAAAGTGAATTTATCTTACCAGCGAGCGTCCGCAAACTATGGTGCGGCTCAACTCGAAATTTGAAGGCCAAAGCTGGGTAATGTGCAATGAGTTACCGCCCTTAAGCCAGGGCTGAGGCAGAACTGTAGCAAATGCACCCACAGCTCGATTATAGCATCCTAAGACTGCAGTTTCTCCCTTATTATGGGCTCCTCAGTTAGGAATAGCCAATGATCGAACCGGAGGAAAAAATCCTCTTATTGTAGCCAAGATAGCCAACAAACTGGTAGATAAAGTGAATTTATCTTACCAGCGAGCGTCCGCAAACTATGGTGCGGCTCAACTCGAAATTTGAAGGCCAAAGCTGGGTAATGTGCAATGAGTTACCGCCCTTAAGCCAGGGCTGAGGCAGAACTGTAGCAAATGCACCCACAGCTCGATTATAGCATCCTAAGACTGCAGTTTCGCCCTTATTATGGGCTCCTCAGTTAGGAATAGCCAATGATCGAACCGGAGGCAAAAATCCTCTTATTGTAGCCAAGATAGCCAACAAACTGGTAGATAAAGTGAATTTATCTTACCAGCGAGCGTCCGCAAACTATGGTGCGGCTCAACTCGAAATTTGTAGGCCAAAGCTGGGTAATGTGCAATGAGTTACCGCCCTTAAGCCAGGGCTGAGGCAGAACTGTAGCAAATGCACCCACAGCTCGATTATAGCATCCTAAGACTGCAGTTTCGCCCTTATTATGGGCTCCTCAGTTAGGAATAGCCAATGATCGAACCGGAGGCAAAAATCCTCTTATTGTAGCCAAGATAGCCAACAAACTGGTAGATAAAGTGAATTTATCTTACCAGCGAGCGTCCACAAACTATGGTGCGGCTCAACTCGAAATTTGAAGGCCAAAGCTGGGTAATGTGCAATGAGTTACCGCCCTTAAGCCAGGGCTGAGGCAGAACTGTAGCAAATGCACCCACAGCTCGATTATAGCATCCTAAGACTGCAGTTTCGCCCTTATTATGGGCTCCTCAGTTAGGAATAGCCAATGATCGAACCGGAGGCAAAAATCCTCTTATTGTAGCCATTACCCAGCTTTGGCCTTCAAATTTCGAGTTGAGCCGCACCATAGTTTGCGGACGCTCGCTGGTAAGATAAATTCACTTTATCTACCAGTTTGTTGGCTATCTTGGCTACAATAAGAGGATTTTTGCCTCCGGTTCGATCATTGGCTATTCCTAACTGAGGAGCCCATAATAAGGGCGAAACTGCAGTCTTAGGATGCTATAATCGAGCTGTGGGTGCATTTGCTACAGTTCTGCCTCAGCCCTGGCTTAAGGGCGGTAACTCATTGCACATTACCCAGCTTTGGCCTTCAAATTTCGAGTTGAGCCGCACCATAGTTTGCGGACGCTCGCTGGTAAGATAAATTCACTTTATCTACCAGTTTGTTGGCTATCTTGGCTACAATAAGAGGATTTTTGCCTCCGGTTCGATCATTGGCTATTCCTAACTGGGGAGCCCATAATAAGGGCGAAACTGCAGTCTTAGGATGCTATAATCGAGCTGTGGGTGCATTTGCTACAGTTCTGCCTCAGCCCTGGCTTAAGGGCGGTAACTCATTGCACATTACCCAGCTTTGGCCTTCAAATTTCGAGTTGAGCCGCACCATAGTTTGCGGACGCTCGCTGGTAAGATAAATTCACTTTATCTACCAGTTTGTTGGCTATCTTGGCTACAATAAGAGGATTTTTGCCTCCGGTTCGATCATTGGCTATTCCTAACTGAGGAGCCCATAATAAGGGCGAAACTGCAGTCTTAGGATGCTATAATCGAGCTGTGGGTGCATTTGCTACAGTTCTGCCTCAGCCCTGGCTTAAGGGCGGTAACTCATTGCACATTACCCAGCTTTGGCCTTCAAATTTCGAGTTGAGCCGCACCATAGTTTGCGGACGCTCGCTGGTAAGATAAATTCACTTTATCTACCAGTTTGTTGGCTATCTTGACTACAATAAGAGGATTTTTGCCTCCGGTTCGATCATTGGCTATTCCTAACTGAGGAGCCCATAATAAGGGCGAAACTGCAGTCTTAGGATGCTATAATCGAGCTGTGGGTGCATTTGCTACAGTTCTGCCTCAGCCCTGGCTTAAGGGCGGTAACTCATTGCACATTACTCCTACATATTTCCTGCGTGATCACTCTGACGCTACCTATTACAAAATAAAGCGGTCAGTTTCCACTTCAAGGTCAACCGCCATCTCTCCGCGGTCCAGTTTTACCTAATAAAGAACCGTTACAATAAATCGCAGTTGCAATCAGGTTTGCATGGTTTTATCTAATACTTAGCTACTTTGGCTAATTTTGATCACTTATAACTAAATTAAATTCAAAAGCATTGCCCCCCCCCCCCCCGATCGTTTGGTTATTTTTTAGCTGAACTGTTGATTGATTATTTTTAGCACAGCAATTTAACTTCTAGTAGCTGTTAAATAGTTTTAAAAACGCATTTTTCTAGTAATTATCATACATGAAAAAATACCGTCCTGCATCTGCAGGTGAAAATGGTCAAATTAAGTTCTCAAGTTTCAGTCGCCTATTTTGATTGTTACTAAACGAAACTGGTTTTCAGACTGAACAATTACCCGTTTAGGATACCAGATTATAAATGTCTATTGCCGAAATTTAATGGAGGATTCAAAATACTGCACACAAAACAGTTTCACAATAGCATTCGAGTGCCTCCCACAAATAGCATTTTAGGCAGAACATTAAACGTCATCGATTTTGATTTTTGTTTTCGTAATTTTCTTTCACCGTGTTCTCATAAGTTAGTTTAGTACCTATGAGAATGTAAGTCTACCCTAAAGATATCCAAAATATCTCGATGGGCCCGGGGCATTCGTGCAATTTGGCTGTTTTCCTCGGTTTGCTTATTTTCCTAAATTGCAATCGTATTTGCAATGCTTACAGTGCCCGCTCAGTTTGACTGTTTTGTTTGACCTCTTTTAACTTTGGCTTTTGCTCACTTCATTAACACGTTGGGAGCGCATGAACTATTGGAAGGACGGCAACAGGTTCAGTCGGCTGTCCTCTTGGGGGAGAACTTTAAATTTTCACAATTGAATATTTAAAAAACGATTTTTAAAATTTTTTCCCTTTTTCTACATTAAAAATGGAGTGGAATTGGTAAGTTAGACAACAAAATTTTTTTCAGCCCGATGGTGGTTATCATTGTCATGAGGTCAGCATTGAACGTGTTAATTTATTTTTATGGTTTATTTTTAGTGAAGTCTACTTCGATGATGCTCACGTTTTTGCCAATATCTTCAGTCTTTGCACAAAGACTTCTCTGAGCGTTTTGAGGATATTTTTGTCTCCGAATGTTCCTCAATGGGCCATGAACACTTTTGAAAATATTGAGACTGCAGATGTTCAGTATCAGTAAGAATTGGTGGAACTTTCAACCACTGAATATTGAAAAGCTGGTTTCTGAAATGTTAACAATCACAGGATTTTGGCTGCAAAGAGACATTAGTAGCTTTTATCCTGGACTGTGAGCTATCGCCATTTTTTTTTTTTTAATCGTATTCCCCTCTTCCTACCTCGTCGAAGGAGGATGACTTGCACCTTCACTTTACAAAAAATATTAAACCGACAGTGAGGAAACTGACTTTAAACCGCCAAGAACAAATATCTTTAACTAACATATATATTTTTAATGGTCCTTTCATATTTTGAATGACATAAAAATACTTTGCGTGTTTATTTTTATTGCATCTGATTGCTTCCTTCATTTTTTGAGTAAAAATGTTTTTTCGCTTGTTTATTTCTATTTTATTTCATTATATTTTATTTTTATTCTTTTAAAAACAACGTTTTTTTAAATCCTAGATATGTTTTTTATTTCTATGTTCGTCATTTTAATTCTAGTGATGACCCCTAATGAGGAAAAATATATTTTTTTTTTAACTGTTTTGAAAAATTTTGAAAGGAAAATATTTTAAACTTTAAACCTCGTTTCGCACACCCCTCACCTTTAATATAAAGGGGGGGGGGAGCGTTGGAAAAAATTTCTCTCGTAAAGGGGGCGTTAGCCGTGAAAAGGTTGAGAACCACTGCCTTAGGAGATTTAAAAAATACTCAGCATTTAGTTCCCATTTGCAAAGAGATCATTCTAATGGAAACTCCAATATAAAGAATGTTGAACTAAAATGTCCTTGGCAATTGTGTGAACATTTAACTTTTAGTACAGTCGATATTTTATTCTCCCATCTTAAATTCCATATTGGAAATGGTTTAACCTTACAGTGTCCTTATAACAGTTGCTCCGCTAATATTTCCACTAAATCATCTTTCACTGGCCACATGAGTCGTTATCACAAAAACCGCTCGGTAAATTATATATCAAATTCTTATATATCAGTTAAAGAACATAATGTTACTACAGCTTCTGAAAATTATGAAATACCTTCTACATCTAGTGAAATCGATACTTTTCAAATTCATAATACCGATTTGTCTAAAGATTTAAAAGAAAACTTGGCATTAGTTTACTTGAAACTATATGCTAAATATTTGCTACCTAACTCTGTTATTCAAGATATTATTGATCAATTTAATGTAACGAATGTGGAAGCATTTGCCATTTCTTCCAGTAAGCTGCAAGAAACTTTAAGATCATCATCAGTTGATGAAGAGATAGTTGATAAGTCTGCAAAGTTACTTAATGATAATATTTTGCTAAAAGAATTAAATGATACTTTCCGTACACATCATAAAAGGATGAAGTATTTAAAAAAAGAATTTAATTTTGTTGCACCTAATGAAATTTACCTGGGGCAAAATCAGCAAAAGCATGATCGATTTATATATTATGTGCCTATCTTGAAGACTCTTGAGATTTTATTAATTGATGAGGATATTTCAAGACAAATTTGCGAATATGGGAAAAAAGGTGTAAAAGATGGGGAATTTGCTGATGTAATGGATGGAGCAGTTTAAAAAAAAAATCCATTGTTTAAAAAATTCCCAAATGCTCTTGCAATAATTTTATTCCAAGATGCATTTGAAATTGTTAATCCCCTTGGCTCAGCGAGGAAAAAGCACAAAATTATTGGTGTGTACTTTACATTAGCAAATTTTCATCCCTCTTTTCGATCTAACGTAGATAACATTCAATTAGTATTTTTATGTCTAGAAAACGACTTAAAATTCTTTGGACAAGAAAAAATATTTTCTCAATTAATTTCCGACTTAAAGATATTAGAATCAGATGGTATTGCAATAAATAATCTTAATGTTAAGGGTACTGTTTGTGCTGTTGTTGGGGACAATCTTGGTTCCCATATGATTGGAGGATTTCAAGAAAGTTTCAACAGTGATTTTTTTTGCCGTTACTGTCTAATAACACAAAAAGATTTTAAAGAAATTCCTTATGTTGTTGGAGAAAGTCGCAACTCTGAAACATATGATTCTACAGCAGATTTAGTCTCATCAGATCCTTCTGTTAAATCATTAGAAGGCATTAAATTTAAATCTCTATTTAATAAACTACAATATTTTCATGTGTGCAATCCTGGTCTCCCTCCCTGTTTAGGGCATGATTTGTTTGAAGGTGTTGCAGCTTATGATTTGTCTTAATATTTTAATTATTTTATCGGAAAAAAAAAAGGTTCACATATGAGTATTTAAACCATATTGTTAATACTTTTGGGTATAATGACATGGATGGCCGAAATAAACCAAACCAGATTCTAAAAGGTAAGAGTATTACTGGCCATGCTGCTCAGAATTGGTGTTTGTTGAGACTTTCACCAGTATTGGTTGGAGGTAAAATACAGAATCAAGATGATAATGTTTGGAAGTTATGTTTGCAATTAAGAAGTTTAACTGAATTAATTTGTGCTCCAAAAATTTCTATTGGACAGATTACTTATTTACAAGTGATTATTAACGAATATATGGAACTACGATCACAGTTATTCCCAGATGACATTATGAAACAGAAACATCATTTTCTGGGCCATTTTCCATCTCTTATTTTCCAGTTAGGCCCTTTAATTAGACTATGGACTTTAAGGTTTGAAAGTAAGCATAGTTATTTTAAGAAGTGCATCAGACATGCTTGCAATTTTAAAAATGTTTGTTCTACTCTTTCACTTCGCCATCAATTGTTGCAAACCTACATTCACTCTGGAAGTTTTTTCCAACCTAAAATTACAGTTAATAATAACATAAGCTTTTGTACTTCTATGTTTAGCACAGATATTCAGACCTCAATATCAGATGGTATAAATTCTCTTAATTCAGTAATATCTGATAATGTTTTAGTTCAAGGGATATATTATAGAACAGATTTATTTTTACCACGAGAAAAAAATGATGATGGTATTTTATTTGGGAAAATTAAACTAATAATTATGTATAATGATGCTGATGTTTACTTTGTTACTGATCAATTTCAGTGTGTTTTTTCGCATGAGTATAGTGTCTATAGAATTGTGACTGGTACATTAAAAAGTTGTTGTGTGCATATAAATAATTTATTAGATTATTATCCATTGCCAGCATATTTATTAAATAAGCATCATTGTATATGCTTACATCATTCTGTTTATGAATAGAAATAAGGAATGATTTTGTGTAGAAATTTAGTCTTAATTTCACTGTTCTGATAATTGTCTAATCATAAATAGTTTTCTTCTGCCATTTATTGAGTACCATTTTTAATGGGTGACAATCTTGCGGCTAAATACAATCTAGTCCATGTTTCTTTTTAATTGCAAATGGGAAAACTAAGTTGTTGTAATTGCGCAATTTATCTGATATATTCTTAAGGATTCAAGACCCGAAATGTTTTGTAATTTTTGTTTTCAAAGCAAAGAAGGGAAATAATTTTGTAGCTAATTTTCTGCAATTTGTAACTATTAAAAGAGTGAAAATTTGAAGAAATGCAGAAAAACTAAGTAATTCTTATCCTCATTAGCTGCAAAAACATACTTGAAAAACGAGACACTTATTAGCCCTTCCTGTTCTCTTTCCCAATTCAGTTCAGAGCCCTCGAAGGCTAAGGCAGGCCCCTCGTCAGTTTGGTGACCGATCTCTTCCCCAATAAAACTTACACTACGATTTCAAGCCGGGGAGTCCTCAAGGACCGGGCCCCTAGTTTACTATTATGAAAATTTGACAAAATCAGCTTCTTAATACATCCTGCATATAATAAATGCAAAAATCATGCTTATCACGTTCTTGTAGCATGTTTATCAAAAAATTTGTTGCACCCATGTTTCATATCTTTATTTAATGACAGATTCAGTATTTTGGAAGTTCTTTTGTTATTGCTTGTTTTAATCTTACTTTTAGTCTTAACATGTTAAGCACAAGAATAAATATATATTACAATACTTCTATTCTTTATAGTGTTCTTTTATCTTAAAACAGGTCTGTCTTACAAAGTTATAACCATTCTGTAAGATTGCCCAATAAACTATTAAAATGTCAGAGTCTAGAAAGTGCTTTAAATAATTTTAACTATTCTAGACTCTTTGAAAATTATGACATAAGTTCTTGAAACTCCTTGAAAAGTTCTTCAATTTTTTTCTTTCCATGAAAATCAACCATGAATTGTCTGAAAGACCAGATAATATCTCTTTCGTTACTTGCTCTCTAAGTCTATACACAATTTCTTTTAAAGTAATTTATTTGTTTTTTTACCATTGGGCATCTTCTATCTATCCTATTGAATTTCGCGGGCATCTGTCTGTCTGAAGCTGGAACCGCTGAGAGTAAAAAATCACACTTGGTACCTACCGTTTCAAAATTTTCCAAGGAGAACAACAAGGCCAATCTCGTAGTTGTACGATTTTAACTAGTGGAGATATCAATTAAAATGTATCCCCCCCCCCCTTCCGGTACTACATAAGCAGCTTCGGAAGTTGTTTAAAAAATCCAACTTGAAACCGTGCCAGAAGCTACCTTTGCATCTTCCATTTCATTCTCTTTCTCTCTATTCCTCTCAATAAATGGAAAATCTGTTTGGCACAGTAAAAAGACCAATCTTTTGGCGGCTAGTTTAAAACTATACAATGTTGTGTCTGTCGATGGGTCGGGAAATGATCGAAAACAAACTACCCTGAAAACTGATGTGAGCAAGTGGCAATGTGTTTCTCTTTTCTTTACCTTCGTCGTTTTTCATCTCTGTGGATTAATGATCTTAATTTGCAAAAGAATGCATAACTATTAAGAGGTTGTGGCTCGCCTGTTTTTTCTACTTATTTTTGTAGTCTCAACTACCCCAAATAAGGCCTCAAAATCCAGAATTTCATACCTATTTTTCAAATATTTCCCCGGGGGAGAAAACCTCCCAAAATTATAGATATTCTGCACCTCATTTAAAAGGCCACCCTAGTGTTATTCTTTTCCTTTCGAGGTCAAACAGAAAACATTAAAATTTTAATGAAAACAGCAAGAAGCATGAAAAACACAAGAAAAAAACATAAAGGGTTGCATCATCAGCAAAACAGACGCAGTGAACAAAATCGTCTTTTTTATGTCCGACAAAATTGTACGAAAGTGGGCCCCTCCCGAAAAAAATTCCTTTTTATGGCTGTGGTTGGTGCAATGTTAATTTCAATGGGTGCAAACCTCTCTAACTTGATACACATTTACAGGAACCTCTATCTATAGGTCGAAATCCACTTGCTTGCTATTTTAGTCCAATTTTGCTATTGATATTCTTTCACATTATCCTTTTCTGAGAGTTTTTTGCTTCTCAAACAAGGGTGAGCAAGGCTGTTCTCTTTAATAGACGGGGTACTCTTATCAATTTTTATTTAACACTAGAACCGCGGCAGGGGTCAATTTGACCCCAATCCAATTTCGTTTTCATTTATACAAGAATTTTACCATCAGAATAACTTGATATTTTTTGACTTTTCCTAAAATTGTATAAATATTAGCCCCCAAAAGAATTAGACTTAAAAAAAAAAAAAAATTCCGTGTTATTATTACTTATACCTAAAACCGCGGGAAGGGTCAGAATGACCCCATTACTAGTAGCTGCAAAACGAAACGATTCTTGGAATCGGTAACAGTCAGTACTGCTTCTCTATTGTTATGAAAAGGACCTATAGTGGACACTGAAGGTCTAGGGGGGGTCAAGGTCATTGAACAAGACAGGTTACTGATAAAAAAGATACTAGCTATTTTCTTTCTTTTGTTATCTGACAGAGCTGCGCTTCTGCTGTTAGTTGCAAAACATTCTCGGTCTCAGCATGTCAAGAAAACGTCGTATGCTTTCTGTCAGGGAAGCTCTTGAATATATGCAACAGTTGTCGGAAAATGAGTCCGAGGACGAAAATAATGACGATGATACTTTATTCAGCGAAGAATATGTCCCGTCATCGAATGAAGACTGTGATTCATTGGACGATAATTTATCTGATGATGTTTCGTGCCAATCTGACAATGATATAAATCAGCTACCAGACATTCAATGCGTAACATCAAAGGCACGAGGAAAAAAGCGCAAAACAAAATCTTCAAGTTTTCCACCAGAATTAATGGAAAACGGGGAAATTTCAGCAATAGATGGCACAAAATGGAAAATTATTTCTTCTGGAACTAACGATTGTGGAAGAATTTCACAGCATAATGTTTGCAAAGAAGCTTGCGGCCCTACATCCTATGCAAGGCGGAATATTGAAGATGAATTTGCGTCCAGCTCGTGGAGACTTTTCATAAATGAAAGTATGCTTCGACACATAAAAATGTGTACAGAAGAAGAAGCTCATAAACAGCTAGGAAAAACTGATTGGACCATAAATTTAGAAGAAATTGATGCCTTTATTGCAATTTTATATGCTCGAGGTCTATACTGTGCTAAAGGCCTTGAACTTGATAGTCTTTGGTCAACTGTTTGGGGTCCTCCTTTTTTTCGTGAAACAATGGCGAGAGACAGGTTTAGAGACATTTTAAGATTTTTACGCTTTGATCAAAAAACAACTCGATCAGAAAGGTTAAAAACAGATAAATTTTGTCTCATTTCAAAAATTTGGAACATGTTTACTGAAAATTCCATCACCTGTTATAAGCCCGGACCTTACATTACAGTTGACGAACAACTCTTCCCCACAAAAGCCAGATGCAGGTTTACGCAATATATGCCAAATAAACCTGATAAATTTGGTATAAAATTCTGGATTGCAGCAGATGCCGATACGAAGTACATACTGAATGGTTTTCCCTATCTAGGTAAGGATGAGAATCGTCCTATAAATCAGAATCTTTGCGAATACGCTGTCCTGAATTTGATTGAACCATTTGCAAATAAAGGAAGAAATGTGACGACCGACAATTTTTTCACGACTCTAAAGTTAGCGAAAATTTTGAAAAACAAGAAAACAAGTTTAGTTGGTACACTCAAAAGAAATCGCAGAGAAGTACCGGGAACTGTAAAAAAAATGAAGACTCCCATGCATGAAACGACGCTATTGAAGCATGATGATATTACCATGACGGTTTATCAAGGAAAGCAGAACAAAAATGTTTTGCTTCTCAGCTCACTTCATCCAACTGTTGATATTGACAGTAATAATGTCAAAAAGTTACCGGAGACAATAGCTTTTTATAATGCTACAAAATGTGGTGTGGATGTCGCCGATCAAATGGCACGAAAGTATTCAGTGAAAGCTGGGTCTAGGAGATGGCCAGTTCACGTTTTTTATAATATCCTGGATCTTGCGGGAATAAATTCCTGGATTTTGTACAAACAAGCGACAGGAAAGAACATTTCGAGAAGAGAATTTCTTCAGCAGCTCGTTGAAGAATTGAGAGCTGATTACATTTCATCAAAGCACAAAAGAGCAGAAAAAATGCAATGCCGTATTTCAGCATCGGATTTAGAAAAAAGTGTACCAGTAGTTCAAAAGAGGGTACATTGTTATGTGCCAAAATGCAACAATAAAACAATTGACATTTGCTTTGACTGTAAAAAACCAATATGTGGCAAGTGCACGAAGTGCATCAAAAAGAGCTGTGCTAATTGCATCTAAAGCATTTGGGATGTAACATAACGGGTAAGAACTTTTACATTTTGATTGAGCGTTTCTTGCATTTTTATACATAAGAAAATAAGCAAGTAATATATTGTAATTAAAATTTACCACAGACAGTTTCCTTCCATTTAAAATTGCATAAAATTTTCTCTAAAATGCTAATATTTTTAACGCACGTTAAAATATTGAATCTGTAAAGGTAAATGAATAAATAATTGAAGTTAATCAGGGCGTTTGCTTTCATATATAAGTTCATTAACAATTTTATATCTTGCACTTTTATATTGTATAATCATATTAATAATGTTGTTCATAAAAAATGCTTTATTAACTGTTTTTGAAGTTCAATTAACCCATTTTAAGCTTTGGGTCAAATTGACCCCTGCCCGCGGTTTTAGGTATACGGAAGTTTCCGCGGTTCTAGTGTTAAAAATTATGGATTTGTTCCAAATAAGGTATATTTGAAACTGTTCTATTAACCCATTAATGCCTAGCGTCCCTTTTTAGGGACGGTTCAAAAAAGGGTCTGAATTTCCCCAAAATGAAAATTTCAACCAAATAATAGTGTTCAATTAGTACCTTGGTATTGTTTCAATTCATTATTAACAGATTGCAGCGCATTACCATTGTAATGTGTGTTCTGTAGCAGTTTTAAAATTATCTTTATCAAAAATGACATCATTCACAATCTCAAGAAAAAAAGCTAAGTTTTCAAAGTTATTCCCAGCTCCCCAGCTTATGTTAATTGCTGATTTTATTTTTTCTTATGAAATGTCATTTTAAATATTATATCGTTGGCAGAAAAAAATTTTAGTAAAAAAAGTATGTACCCTCTGGTGTCTATCGTAAATTTTAAGGGACGATTCTTCTTTCCTTAATAAAAACATTATTTTTTACATAATATTTTTTAAATTACTTTTCCTGTCCATTAAACACTGTTTGTAACCAGAAAACAAAATATCTTTGGAAAAGAAAATGTCAGGCATTAATGGGTTAATTTGTTTCATACTTTTCAACGAAAGAATAGAAAGAATTTATCGAAATTATTTTTTTAATGTGAATAAGCGTAAATAAATAAGCAATACTACACTACACTAAATTACAATAGTTCATATTCTGCAACCGTACCTAGGTAAGTTGACGCCCGCGTAACTCGACATATTTTTGTGGTCCTTTGGGGTGTCGAGTTACCGAAATTCCACTGTAATTATCAAAATTTGAAAAAAGCACATTTTTTCTTCTCTATATATGTAGGATGGATGAAATAGAAGTCTCTATAAAGAATATTTTACCTTCTCCTGAGGAGAATAATTTAAGTGCTCTTTTGGAGTATCTGATAGATTTAGGTGTTACCAATCTGGAAGACTTAAGTTATGTCAGCGAAACTGATTTAAAGGGAGTTATAAAACCAATACAAGCACGAAAACTCATCGCAAGTTGGAAGAAGACTGATAAAGGTAAGTAACCAAAACAACGCCAATTCATAGCGTTGCACTGATATTGCCTAATAACTCAATACTACAGGCAGAGCTCTATCATTCTGACATTGGACATGGGGCACATTTCTATTTTAGGGCCCCCTGCCCCCTTCTCTTATCAGTTATGTGTTACGAGTAAAAAAATTCTTACAATATCAGAATGAAATATAAGTTTTGTGCAAAGATCTCACTTAAAAAAAAAATAATAATAATCATGCTATCAAATTATTAAGAGAAAAATATACGTCGACATACCCAGTAGGCTTTTAGTATAATAGTAAAACATACAGTAGGCATTTTAGTAAAATATACAGTAGGCATTTAGTATTTAAGAGGCATTGGATAAAGTAAGAGGATTTTGGGCCCCCCTGAAATCTAAGAGGAGGGGCCTGTGCCCCGCGTGCCCCTGCGGTAATCAGGCTCTGACTACAGGTGTTCGATACATTTAATCTGTGTATAATAATGTTTGTTGCTCATAACAATTATTAAAGGAAATATGAAATGTATAGCTACTATAATTTTAACATATATTTACCATCATCAAAATTTTTGGTAATACATATTACCTGTTAGGTGAGGTTAATTTGTTAGGTGAGGTTAATTTCCTTCTCCCCCCCCCCTCCACATTTTAAAACCCAAAAGACTATGTAAGGCACTCACATATACATTAACCACCTTTATAATGTTCTCATACTGTATAAACAGATAATTAAACAGACTATTGGAAAATTATTCATTTAAACCTCACTCTCAGAAAAAACCCTCTTTATACACTACATTTTCATTCATTTTTTAACGAAAAATTTCTGTTTCCCTTAAAACCGAAAACTTCCGTTATTTCTTCTAACTTCCGCATTCACGCATGCGCAGTCCCGCTTCTTCCCGAAATGATTCACGATTCCAGCGCCACCGAAGAACAAGCAAGCTACGAAAATCAGTCGGAAAGGAAAAGGAAAACATCATAATGAAATATGGGTAAGTACTTAATTTCAGAATTGGATTTCAAAAATTATTTAATCGTTCTTCTAACTTAAAGACATTTTTAATGGCAGCTTGAAAAAAATATAAATTCATGGAATATTCACAGTTTCTCTGTTCTACCGAATGGGTAAAAGGCGCCATGTTTGAATCTAAATTCCAAAAGAAAATTCTTATTTAAATCAGCGGGAACTTATCAGGGCTTATGGAAATCTTAAAAATCTTACTTTGATTAGTAAATTCTTAAGTATGTTTAATAATTATACCTAAATAATTGTTTTGGAAGGCATATCGTGGTTGAGAACAAGTTAAACTTTGAAAGTAAATAAATAAAAATGCTGATTCTTACTCATTCGTGGAACTAAAATGACAACCATATGTGTCAAAAACAGACAATCCCTTTTTTTATTGGTACGCATTCAGTTGTTATTTTTGTATGTATATGCATAAATGTATAATATATATATTTTTTTTAAAGTTAGCTTTGTTGAAAAATGATTGTGCAAATTCGTATGCTAGTCGATTCAGATTCCTACCCCGAACTACCAAAGAACAAATGTTTATGTCACTTGAAATAATTTGTAACATGAACCTGTTAAAAGATAATATTTTTCTGTATGTTATAAAATTGAACAATTGGTATCACTTTTTTTTTTTTTTTTTTTCATTTCTAATTCAAGACTGTCTTCTTTTCAAAACTAATATTTTTTTAGACTTCATGAAAATTTCATGTTATATTTATATTATTCTATTCATATTGCTATTGTCTAAATGCGTGTCACTTTGAATGGAATGAGGAATCTGTACATGTAGATATATTTGTCATTGGTGAGCGAGTCTTGCAAAAAAGCCTAGAAACATGAAACTTAGTATGCATATGTAGTTTTTGTCTGATAATGTACAGGTAATCGTTCTTTGTTCGATGAACTAATTAGGAAAAAATTAATGTAATGTTGTATGTGATTTTTAGTACTTTTTATCTAATAGAGCCTGAACTCAATTTTATTGCCTTCTAATTGTTAAGTATCTGTAACAATAAAATTTTCCCAAAGATCTCAACTCAGAATTAGAAATAAATGCACTGTTGTGAGTTATTTGATGCATTTACGGATTCAGCTATGCTAAAATAGTCTAAAGATTTTAACTTTTTTAGAGACAAATATAGAGCTAGATTGTCCCAAGTAAGAAATAATATTGAAATGTATTTCTTTCTTGCTTTTTTTTTATTCTTTTTGATGAATGCTATTGCATTAATCCTACTCATCCCCCCTCCACAGATGGTGGAAGGCTGCAGTCAAAATAATATGTATGCATAAATGGTGCTATTTGTTTTGTCTAATATGTGAACTAAAGAAAATACATGCAGCTGCGGGGCAGGTGTTGAAAAAAGTGAATTGAGGCGGAGGGACATAATAGGATGTGTGTGATATACATTCAGTAAAAGAAAAAACATAAACAACCAGACAGAAGATGAATTTTCTATGCCTTTGCATTGCAAGTTGGGGGGGGGGCAGTCCTTATCAGTGGAAAAAAATTGAATTTTAGAAAAATGTTCCTGAAATTCCCCTAAAATTCTTAAAAAGTCAACTGCGAGCCCTGTACATATCTTACCAAAAAAAAAAAAAAAACATCATCAGCTGGTTATTTTCCATCTCTACACTTTAACAGTTATTGAATTTCTTACTTTCTTTCATTTTTTTTATTTTCATTACAGCTGAAAAAGTTACATTTAATTTAAAAATTTTTGCAGATAATTTTTTCATTGTACTTCTCATTTTATTAAAATTTCATGTAATGCTTTCTTGAAATTTTACTAAAATGAGAAGTCTTCTTTTCTTTCTTTCTTTCTTTCTTTTCTTGTCTTTCTTTTCTTTAATTTTTCTGTATAGTGTTTCATAATTTTGTTGATATTAAAAGTGATTTGAATCATATGTATTTGCATTGAATCTGGTTTTACATCACAGTTTTTGGTGAAGCTTTACTTCAAAGGTGTTTTTGTATTTTTAAAAGCTTAAAGGTAAGTCGTTCATAACTGTAAATTAATTAATAACTAAAGTTTCCATTTTTTTTAAATCAAAAAAATTCGATTTAAATCACAAAAATCTGATTTAAATAAAAAAAATCTGATTTTTTTTTTTATTTTTTAAAAAGAATCATTGATTTTTTTACACCCTGACTGCACAGCACAAAAGATGCTTCTGACACCATCTCTGCAGATTATTACGCAAATGAAAAAAAAAATCTCAAAAAACACTATTATTCATCCATGTCCCTAGATTTTCGATGTTGCTAATTGTCACAAGCCTTTTGGAAATAAAATAAACAATTGCATTCAATCTGATATATTTTTTAAAAATATAGGTAGCATAACTGTCGTGATTAGCTTGCTACATTATGTTATTAGTCCAACAACGAGGATGAGCCTAATTTTTTTCTTATGGTAGTTAATTTGAACTGTTGGATGTCCACTGTGTTACAGTCGATTTAATGATGAAAAAAATAGATTTTTTCTTGAAATTGCAGACAGACTTACAGTTTTAGGCTGTTAATTCCACTTTATGCTTGTTCTGTGATTCTAACTTTTCTTCGTGATTATAAGGATATTTTTAAAGGCTTATTTGTCCACTCTGTCACACAAAGTGATCAAAATATTTAAAATCCTTTCATAAATGAGTCATGTACTAATCGTCCCCGCTTAATCGGGTAACGGATAAACAAATAACCCGCTTATATGAATAAAGCTTCCCGGAACACATGCCATAGACGCTCTTGGAACCCACAGTATTTGTTTAGGCGGGGCCGACAGTATATATATGGGAGTTTTTCAAAAGTCAAAAAAAGAGCAGTGCTGCTGAGAAAATCGCATTTTGTAAACAGCTTTTTTTTTTAAGTCACTTGAAAATAGAATAATTTTTGAAGCAATTATTTTCAAAAAAAGAATGCTCACTTTTAATGAACTTAAGTTACAAGTAAAAGGCGAGGATTCATTAACCAAGCATCAGGCATAGTGCAGCACCCTGCTCAGTAGGGTGGAGCGAAAAAAATGAATTTTTGATTTTCGTAAACGGGTACCTTTCATTTACTGTGAATGAGGATAAGTAACAATTCTGTAAAATATTTCACTTTTGCGACGTCATCTTTAGTCTGCGCATTTGGCCTAAAGTTTTGAAATTTCTGATTTTTTTTTTGGATTTTTCAAAAATTTTTAAAAAATATTGCAAATGATAAAACTAGTGACGGGTGGTTATTAAATGGAAGAAAAAGGTTTGAAATATACAAAGAATTTTTAAAAACCATTTTAGATTATTACTTCAGTTCGTGCATTGCGCTCAAAGTTCATCAAATTTCCCAAAATTTCTGATATTTTCGACATTTTTTAACTCAGTATTTCCTCTCAATATTCACTTGAAGTGCCTTCAGACTTGTTTTTATTAATTTTGTTATTACTTTGAACTCTGCAACTCTTCGCTAGCTCATGTGGAACTACCCAGGACTCACCACGAGGAGGTGACCGCACTTCTAGTCCTACACCTGAACCCTTCCTTCCAACCAATGCAAGCACGTATTTACATTTCTTAGATACGTCTTTCACAGTTAAATTGTTCCTTTGTGTCGTAAATTGATCAAATATTTCTGCCAGATATCCTCGTTTTTACTAAACTTTTTCTTTTCTTGTGATTACATACCAATTTTGAAGAGCTTGTGACCTACTCGACAGCTCTTTCAACTGATTGAGTCTTGAATGGCAGTTTAAAAAGAGCGCATTCAGAAATCATATTTAAATTCTCAACTTCCATAATTTTTGTAAATATTGTGTTGTTAAATTACCTGTAAAAGGTAGCTTTGTAATTTCCACATCATGGCAGGAAATCATATCGATGTATACTGACTTTTGATTTATGTATGTAATGTATGAAAATAGATTTTTGTCTATTTTTTGGGATCTGAAGCGTTTTTACTTGTTTGCTTGTTTGTTTTCTAGATTGAGCGTTTATAATACGATTTAAAACAAGTTTCTTTATATGCTCTCTCTTATGAACTAAACAGGTTATTTCCCGGCGTTGCCCGGGTGCTTATTAATACAACATAGCTCTAAAAAATATTTGAATGAATTCTATCCACATGGGAATATAAAAACTTATTTCATGATAAAAAGAAATAGCTGAGCCTTAAATGGATAATTCATTGTTGATCGTAATCTTTGTAGGAAAATACTCCTATTTAAATGTGTTACATTTTATCAATTTGTGTGCTTAAAGTCTTATGTCTATTACTCTATCTATTCAAAATTATAAGAAAATGGCCATTTTGAGACAAAATATTTGAATTTTGGGCTTTTTGGATTTTTTTTAAATTTCAAAACCCCTGCCTATTTGAATTCTAATGCATCAGGGAACCTCTGTGCCAAGTTTGTTGAAAATCCGACGAAAACTGGATTTGTATAAGGAACAAACATACATACATTTGACAACAGCATATTTCTTGGGTGCAAAGTATACATTGTTTTGAATAGATGTGAATACAATGTTCTGTTTTTTCCCGGAGAGATAATCTTTAAAATTTCACACGAATTCATAGCTAAATTTAGTAGGGGAAGACCGCCTATACTGGACCACTGCTTAAATTGGACCTCGGGCTTAAAATCTAGTACAGAGATCTATGCTAAACTTTAATGGTAGATACATAAAGTTTTAGGAATAAAATCAATGTGTATGAAGTTTCACCGGTCTTCGAACTGTGTAGCGTGAGTTACGGCATGATTTATGTTGAAAACGAGTAAAATCTTATTTTGCGGTCTTGTACCTAGTAAGATAGTACTAAAACTTGTAAGCTGAGGTAAACTGCTGTTATAGCATGATAATCTGTGTTTAATAAGGATCACATCTATGTATTTACATGCGCGGTTGTGATAATTTTAGACAGAGAAATAAGCTGAAGAATAAAAAATGGCATGTTTTCCTTTATTGGACCGAAAAGATTTTCCTATATTGGACCGGTGGTCCAATTTAAGAATATGATTTTAAGCAAGACTTTTCATTAATTGTAATATTAAATAAGTGACTCATCTGATTTAATAGCGTAGTTAAGATTATTTTAAGCATACTTTAACACCTATTCACGATATTCATTTTTTTTTTATCAAGCACATTTTCTAGAAGCTGCATATTCTTGAAATATTTGTTTTTTTTTTCTCTTTTTCCATTAAGTTGCAGTTTCTGGTTGTTAAACATAGTTATTAATTTGAATAAAATTTTTGCTGGTTTACCGAGGGAAAAAAATGAAATTCTTCGATTTGCTCGAAAAGATTAAAAAAAAAAAAAACAATTAATATGCTACTAAAATGTTCGATGAAGATGAAACCGGTCTTTTCACTGCCCAAAAGCCCCAAAATATATCGACATATAAAAGTAAACACCAGTTTGGAGCAGTAATGTGTGGTGAACGTGTTAGAAACACTTGCTATTTGCTGCATGAGTGCAACAGAATTGCTACACCCCCTCCCTCCCCATGCTTATTTTCAAAAGAATACGTTCCATGTATTTGCTTATCGTAAAAGCACCCCCTGGTGAGCAATATGCTTGTTTAAAAAAATGTTGGATCACAAACGATAACTCACCACAATTGATACAATATTTCATCAAAACCGTTAAACCAAGAGCATAGATGCATTAAACTTGGTTAACGAGAGCGATATAATAATGCTTTCTCTTAAAGCACACCATGCAAGATGTTATCTTTTTTCAGCCTCTGTCTACATATTTTAATTGAGTGTGTGATACATGGATGCGAGAACATCCAATGAGATCCATTACCCAATATCGAACAGAAGAACTGTTTGGTAACTCTTATGGGTATGCCTCAATCAAGGCCATGGCAAATGTTGTGAGTTGATTCTAAAAAACAGGAGTTTGACCGGTTAATTGACATGTGTTAAGCGGCATTGACTTGACTGGAGCAGAGTTCGATGTAAGTAATCCAGATAAAACTACTCAAAGTGAGCAGGCTACATGTACGGTGTAAGTTGTACTGTTGTACACCATGTACAAGAACTAGCTACGACTTAAATTAGTACAAGCTTTGCATAATCAGCGGATAGTTCTCATCAAAGCATGATTGTCAACTTTAACTATGATTTTGTAAAGGCCAGGCTCACATATCAATTTACCTAAAAAATATATAACACAAAAAGGAAGGCTATCTCAGCAATCATTCTAACGCCGTATAAAAGAAGCATAGAACAGAAAAAGTCACACAAGAATAAGCAAGAAACTGCACAAAACAATTGTTATTGCAATATTTGTCATAAAGATGAAGCGCAAAACATGATTAAATGCATGAAATGCTATCTGTGAGTGTATCAACACTGCCTAAATGAGACCGAAGCAAAAGAAATTCTATTGCAAATCCTGGAAAAAAGATGTATAGTTCAAATATAAATTATTCTATGATTTTCTGGTACGGTTCAATTTAGGAAGCGCATGGTTCAATATAGGCGCATATATTCCTAAATTGGACTTTTGCAACTTTTTGTAAGATAATTTTTTTTAAAAAAATTTCCATATTTTTAGAAAATATAAGCTCCTACGGCGGTTCCTGATTAAATTTAGCTTACGATGCCCTATTTTGTATTTTTGTTTTGCTTCACATTGAGCGACACAGGCCTCCTGTTCTTAGAGGGTCCTATATAGGCGGTCTTCCCCTAACGTCTGTACTTCATCCTTAAAGAGCAAGGAAACTTTTACCCGCGAAAGTTATGAACTCTTTTAAAAATTATAATCTAAAGATTGTTTGCTGTAGTCAACATCTGACTAGGGAAAGCTTTCTTGGACTTCTGTTTCACATTTTTTTGGATATTTTCCCAGTCAAAACTACCTTGGTCATCTCATAAAGTTACTGTTGCTCAGTACTTAAACCATTTTTATTGTCAAAATCAATCTGATCAATGACAAATTCTATAGAGGTTCATATTGAACTGCTTTGAAAGTATAACATGTGTAGCTTCGTCTAACAGGCCCAAAAATTACTTTGGTCCACTGGTAGGTCCATCTAGCTTTTGCAAAAAATGCAGCAAATTAAGTTCATTCAAATGTAATTGGCAAATGTTTTATTACAGAGGTCTACCAAGTTTTTCTTCCAGTTTCCGTATTACACCTTTATTTTCCTGTCTTTGTAGTGCATCCATTAAAACCAATGCAAACAATTTCCTACTCAAAGAAACAATTTATTGTTTCTGACTTGTTTAAGAAATGTAAATGTGTGCTCTCATCGGTTGGAAGCAAGGGGAGCGCGAATGACACCCAAAGTGCGGCCACTTCCTCGTGGTGAGTCCTGGGTAATTTCAATGAGCAAGCATAGAGTTGAGTAGTTCAAAGAAACAACAAAATGATTAAGAAAATGTTTTGAAGGCACTTTTAGTAAATATTGAGAGGAAATATTGAATTATAAAATTTCTGCTAATATTGAAAATATCGGAAATTTCTGAAAATTTGACGAACTTTGGGCTTAATGCGCAGACTGAAATTATAATCTGAAATGATTTCTAAAAATTTCTTGTATATTTCAAACCTTTTTCTTCCATTTAATAACCACCCGTCACTAGTTTTATCATTTCCAATATTTTTTAAAAAAATTTGAAAAATCTAAAAAAAATCTAAAATTTCAAAACTTTAGGCCAAATGCGCAGACTAAAGATGACGTCGCAAAAGTGAAATATTTTACAGAATTGTTACTTATCCTCATTCACAGTAAATGAAAGGTACCCGTTTACGAAAATCAAAAATTCATTTTTTTCGCTCCACCCTACTGCTCAGTTAAGTTTTTATTGTCTTGTTATAATTTTCTTTTATTTTTCTTTTCTTTTAGTGTCTTTGTAGAAATAAAACCAGAAAGAGGAACCATGAGTCGAAAAGAAGAAAGTTGTAGTAATATTGCCTGTATGCATAATTGCCTGTAAAAATAAAATTCTACATTCTCTTACTGTAAATCCATTCTCCTATTGTTTACTACGTGGTTTAAAACAGGTGTTAATCTTCTTCTACTTATAAGAAGTTGGTGAATCATATGGGTTTAATAACATATTTTTTTAGGTCCTGATAAAAGTCTTGATGATGCCTAAGTTCTGAGCTGGTTGCAGCTAACAAAATTTTTGACTTGAAGGCATTTCTGAATATGATTGAAAAAAGAAATAGGTTAAATATAAATTCAAGAATACTTTTTAATATCTTAAAAAATTCCTATTTAAGTGAATAATTGTTTGAAAAAGGTTGTAGGTTGCTTTCAAATACAAATTTCTGGTTTTCTCCTGGTATTTTTCTAAATATATTTTATATAATATAGTTATATATTATTTATAAAATAGTTTTCTTCAATTAAGGTTGTAAAAAACCGGTTTAAGCTATAATCGTAATGAGAGCAATTTTTTCCGGAGACATCAAGACGTTATTAATTTATTGTCAACAAATGCTTATTCATGTGAATTAAATTCACGTTTGGACTTAATAATTAAATTAAATTTCAAAATATTAAGCGTAAAAATATGCAGTTTCATTTCTGTAAAGGAAATTTTGTTTGAAAATCTTTTAACAATTAAGAAATTAGTACATATAAAAAAAACCTTGTTGTGAATGAGCAATTCAAGCGATATATTGCAATGAGTGTAAGACATAATTAATTATAAAATCTTGCACATTTATTTCTTCATAATTATAGCCTACTACCATTAATAAATTAATGTAAGAAAACTTGAAATCATGCATTCTTAATCATAAAAAGTATTTCTTAGTATTTACAAACACAAGTGATATACATTACATAACTTTTAAAATATTTTTTTAATACATTTAAATAATAAGAATTTCGTTATAAAAATTAATGTATATTTATTCTTCCATAATTCATACAGGGCACTATGATACTGGGATTTAAAAAGTTCTCTGTAAGGTGAAACTCAGGCATTAAATCTTATAAGAGACAGAATCATTGATATATTGTTTTCAAAGTTTGATGTATCTTTTCTTGCTGTGATTGTATTGTGGATAAAAGCACATATGACAAAAAGTGTGCAATTATTGGAGCCATTTCATGCCTACTCTAAATGTTTTGGATTTCTTCTCTTATTTTTTTTTCTCTTGTTATTTAAATATTCTCCAGAGTTAAGATTAATATACAACGTGGATTTCCTCAATGATACATTATTTATCTCTTTTCATCTTAAGTAAGTAAGCAAATTGGGTAGTAAAATGAAGTTTTGATTTAAGTTTACTTTTTGGGTATTCTGAAATGTACAACTGCTGAAAAAAAAAATGAAGAAATAAATACTTGGATTTTACCCCCATGTGATTTTATAAAGACTTAACTTGCGTCTACCTTGTATATTTATGTGCCTAATAGGTAATATGAATGAATGGTGAATTAATGGTGATATGAATTGAATAAAAAAGTTGCATGAATGCAAAAATAAAACTATTTAGCAAGCTTAACACTACATTGAAAAAACACACAGTTTGAAAAGAAAACGCTTTTGTCTAAACCGATTAACCCTGCTTCAATCTGTACAAAAATTTTTTTTTTAAGGGCTGAAAAAAGAAATAAAAGAAATCCATCATTTAAGAGAAACAAAAATAACGAGTTTCTTCGAAAAACTCAAAACTTCCTACATCTAACGGAAACGATCGTAACGGACATTTCTTTAAATGACGAAATAAATCATTTGTGTAACAGAAACAACCATAACGGACGTTTCTTTAAATAACGGAAAATTACCCTCCCATAACGGAAAAAATGAAGACGGAAATTTCTTCAATTAACAGGAGAAAGCACGAAACAGAAATTCGTCAAATGACGGAACACTTCCCTCTTGTAACGGAAGAAATAAAGAAAGAAGTTTAGTCATTTGACAGAAAAAATAGAAACGGAAATCCGTCAAATATCGTTAATCTTCCGGCAGCACTGCTGCCAAGAAAATTTCCGTCAATTTAAGAAGAAATTTTTGAGAGTGCTGTTTGTACAAGTAAGATCAGGTGTTTAAAAATGATACTCATAACTTTCACCTTGCTGTAAAGCTGAAATAGCTGCAACACTTTTACTAAAAGTATATGTATTCTATGTGTAAGGCTTTTTTTATACATAAATACACTTTAAAAAGTCGACACAAGCGCACCATGTTGTTGGAATCTTGAAACAGTTACTAGGGACCTAGTGGGGCGTGTAAGCCGAAACTACTATATCAAATTAATGCTTCAATGAAAATAAAATTTGCATTATTTTTCCTGAAGAATTTTTGGAATAAGTATAAGTTGCTATAATAAATTTAAATTAATCAGCAATGTTGTAAAAATATAAAAATAATTATTTTAATTGGTAAATTATTTTCTGATTTCCTGAATAATTCATGATATTTCTTGTTTTTTCAGAGAATGAATTGAACAGTAGACCCATACTAAAGGAAGTTCAGCAGGTATATGTAAAGAAACAAAGAAAAAAGATTCTGAAAATACACAACAAAATCTTGATAACTTTGATTGGGCATATGAATACGATGTACCTTGGAAGAATGCACCTTCTCCAATAATTAAAACATTAGAAGAAAATAAAACCCTTTCACCAAGTGCAAGAAAGAACATCGTGAAAATTGTCACAAATGACATTCAGAAAATCATACAAAAACCAGGAAGAAAAGATCTAACTGTTATAGCCAGATTGATGGTGAAAAAATATTCCTCTCTTGCGGATACCCTATGTGGGGAAATTGTTGGAGAAGGACATTTATCGCTGGCTAAACAAATGGAAGTCAGGTTTGACAACATTAATCGAATGAGTCAGTTTAATGTGTTGAAACGAAGCTTGAAAGACAAAGGTGAGAATGCCAAAAAATTAAAAGTAGCAGATGAGTATGGTTGTATTAACTGGCAGCCACCTCATTTGCCAGTGCACAAAAATGAAGAATCTCAAGAAAACAAAAGAGAAGCCATGCTTAGTATGCCTTCTGAGATAGATCTGAATGCTAAACAAAAAGAACTTTTAGCTGATACTTATTGTACACAGAGGATGGAAATCAACCGTAAAACCACCATCACGGCAATAAAATCAAGATGGCCTCTTTTGTTTTCAAAGGAAGGCTTGCTGCAGCATTTTAAAATGCTTACTGAAGTAGATATTTGCAACAAGATGAGTGCCTCTTTATCTCAAAAAGGAGATCGCCTCTTCAATTTTCTGAAATCGCTTCCATGCAGTAAGAAAAATAAAGAGAAAATGCAGCAGGTGTTAGACATTTGCGTTGATTTGGAGGATGCAGACTTTATAACTATATTGAAACTTCTATTTATATATTTTGATGAAGATGTGAACCAGTTACTGATTGAAGTAGATGTAAGTACAATTTTATTTATTTTGCATTTTCAAGAGGTAACTTTTAATGTTCTTGCAGATACTGACTATTTTAATTTTCCAAATGTTCAGCTTGTTTATCTTTATTGTTGAAACTATCAACTTTCTTTGAAAAATAATGTTTAAACCGATTCCTGAAAAATTGTTTATTGTAGGTTACTAAGACCGATACTGAAGTTGAACTCTTAAACCTCCCGAGTACGCCTTGCTTAATATGCTATGGTAAGTTAATTTTTTTTATATCTGCCTTAGCTATTTCAAAGAATACCCTCTAATAAGGTCAATTAGTATCTTATGTTTAACATCTTATGTAACACAACAATTTCCCTAGAATGTGTTAATCCTGCTTGTGCATTACCTAATGAAATGTAATATTAATGTACAATAGAACCTCAATATCTTAAAAACCGAAAGCGATTAAAACCGATTTAAGTTGATGGATCCCTTATCTAATTTTAGTTAAAGCTAGAAATTCCCCAAATCTTAGATAATTTTACGAAATTGCGGATATTTTGTTTTAAAAAGAAATTTGACGTATCAATGTTTTGAGTTGAAATGTGAATTTTCAAGTTGAAAAAAAAATGTTCCTGATATCAAGGCACACAGCATTTTGTTATTATCCAGAGCAATGTGGTAAATATCGAAAAGATAATGGGACTTAAGTCTATAAATTGTGTTGAAAATAAACGATTAAGATATCGAATGTTAATGATACTTTATTTTTTATTAATTGTTTTTTTTTTTTTGCATTAAGGTTACATTTTAAACATAATTAATCCATCTATATTAACTTTCAGGAGAAGTTGCTATAAATGCAAAATCTTTCAAGTTATTCATCGATGGCATAGCTGCAATCCAAGTGATAAGAAACATTGGTGATGGATTTGCGCTATTGTTCGCTTCATTTTACTGTTTCAATATACGCTATCCGAAGTCTGCTTGTACAACTTTAGAGTTTGTTCAAAGGTAAGATTACTTTACATAACAAGAAGCATGGGTAATTCCATTTCCAATATGAATAATATATGTCAATATCCTAAGTTTTGCAATTTATTGAGGGAATTGCTTTTAAAAAAAATCTAGCTTTTCCCCTTCTGGAACACCCAGTAGCAGAAACTTTCTAGTCAGTTTGCGACGCTGATTTGGGCAGTTAAAAAGAATCTGCAGCATATTTATTAGTTTTAGACTTCATAAAATACACAAGCCTTTTAGGGAGAGGGGGCTTGTTTGATTTTTTACCAGATATTCGTTTTAGGCAAACATAAAAATTCGGTAAATATTAAAATGAAACTATTGAATATTTTATTATTTTTTTTTAAATATTTAATCATGTTTTGTTTAGTTAATATTTATTTAAATCATATAGTGTCCATAAACTGTCTGACTTTCGTCAACATATACGATCCCTTCTCACTAAGTGCCCATGTCACATTTAACTCACTTCATCTTCTTGTCATATGTCACTCTATATTATGTAAATATATTGTTGATTTCATTTCAACCAAAATGTGTGATGTCCCACTTCTTCACAAGATATTGAAATTTCATTGTCTCCGCGCTTTTTTCGTAAGTTTTTGAGTAAGAATTTTTTTATTTGAAAATTAATTTTAATCTAGGTGCATATGCTCATTATTATTTATGACCTTTGGCTATTCCCTCGGTAGTTGCATAATTTCATTGGTGTTAAACTTCTGAAGTTTATCGGCAAAAAACTTAGCCAAGTGATTTTCAGCGACTGTTCAGTTAGCCAATTTTTTGCCATGAAAAGAATTTTTCAGAGACTGAAACTAATGATAATTAAAATTAGCAAGGTCTATGCGTTAGATGCACCAAAAGTTCATAACCAAGTTTCTTCGATTTATTCTAAGTCATCAAAGATGAGTGTGGCTTAGCATTATCATGGTGGAACACAACTCCTTTTCTGTTGGCAATTCTGGTCGCATTTTCTTGATTGCTTCCTTGAAACAGTTGAGTTGTGCACAATACAGGACAGTATTGACTGTTGCGCCAAGTTGTATCAATTCATTATGAGCAATGCCCTTCCATTTCTACGAAACACCTTTTTGCCGTCAATCCTGGATTTGAAGTCATTTGTGGTGGGTCACAGCCCTTTACCAAGATCGCATGCATTTCATTGTCTCGTACCTAATCCATTTTTCATCTCCTGTAATAATTTGCTTCAAAAAAAAAAAAAAATCGATTTCGGATCTCCTTAAAGCGTTTTATTGATGGTAGCTCTGTCGATCAATTTTTTTTCGGTAATTCTTGTGTCACACAAACATGAAGCTTCTTTGAGCAACCTGTTCTCTTAAGAGGATCCCAAACTGTTATGAGGTTGATGTTAAGTGTCTCCTCCATCTTTTAAGAGCTTACACGTTGGTCCCGCTTAACCAGTTGAAAAACTTCATCCACTTTTTCAGTTAATAATAGCTGACCAGAGAAAGGTGTATCTTTGACATCGAAATTTTCGGAACGGAATAGAGTATACCTCTCTGATTACGGCGTTCACTCATTGCATCCTTACATAACATTTTTAAAAAACAACGGCCGCTCTTGTGGCGTTCTTATCTTTTTGGCAGTGAAAAAGCATTACCTATCGTATTTTTCAGATATTTCAGTCATTTTAAAGAGCTATAACTTTTTACTCGATTGGCGAAATACTTGAATGTGGTCACAAAAAGGTAGCCTGAAATGCCACCTTTTAAACGAATACTCATATAACGCTATTGGGTTATAGTGTTGCTCGAAATATATACATCAAACCATCTGGTTAGAAAAAAGCGCGAGGACTTTTTAAATGACCCAATAGTTTCTCAATTTTGGTGAAGTTGTATTCGATTTTTAACCCTTTCTTGCGCTCTCTCTCTCTCTGTTTGTAGTATTAAATATTGCACAATGTGTAATGTTTTTCATCAGCTTCTCTATTCCTTGACTTTGCTAAGTGTTTTGAAGTATAAAAAATATAAATAGAGGAAAAGTTCAAAGCTTAAGGTTTTTGCCCTGTAAATTCTTGTTGGACATTGAATATATTTTGCACACTTCTTCTTTTACTTCTAAGCTGCCTCTTCAATGTTTTCATGAATGGATTTTCAGTGCAGGTGCCTAATCTCCACTCTGTTTCATTGTAGTTCTGGTTTTTTATGTGAGCTTTTCCACTGCTGAAGAGCTCAGTCTCATATAGCTTTTAATTTTCTTTTTTTTTAAATTTATATATTTCTGTTAAACTTTTAAGTTTTCCTGAGAGTTTTTTTTCTTAATTTTTGACGTATACACTACATATATTTTTTTAACCAAAAAAAGAAATAAAAAGAAAATATATGATGTGGTATACTTTACATGCAGGAAGGTATTTTATTTAACTAAATTTTTGAAATAAATATCCGGGTAAATGTCTATTTTGGGTATATACCCTGGGTATTCACTTCTAAAAATAAATAAATGGGTAGTTTAATCTCTACATGTTCATAATAAAAATATCATACATTCACCAAAGAATTTTTTTTTTTTTTTTGTTTCCAGGTGTGTACTTGGAATAAACCCGAATAGTCCAAGAGCCAGTGGCCGGCAGACTTACGGTATTTTAGCAAGCTTCATTTTTTCATCAGACAATGTCCCATGGCTGCTGTTTACGGAATGGGCACTCGTTAAGCTCAAAGCGGGTTCCTATTAGAGCGGCGGGGCGCGAAAGGTGCCAAAAAAAGACGAAAATTTACGTCATTTTAGCAAAGCTGATTTTTTGATATGTTGAAGTAGTCGATTGGTACTATTGAAAAATCACAATGGCAGACGTCCAGGTGGGTTCCAAAGTGGTGGCAGACGTCCAGAAAGGTGCCAAAAAAAGTTGAAAATTTACGTCATTTTAGCAAAGCTGATTTTTTGATATGTTGAAGTAGTCGATTGGTACTATTGAAAAATCACAATGGCAGACGTCCAGGAGGGTTCCAAAGTGGTGGCAGACGTCCAGAAAGGTGCCAAAAAAGTAAAACTTACGTCATTTTAGCAAAGCTGATTTTTTGATATGTTGAAGTAGTCGATTAGTACTATTGAAAAATCACAATGACAGACGTCCAGGAGGGTTCCAAAGTGGTGGCAGACGTCCAGAAAGGTGCCAAAAAAGTTGAAAATTTACGTCATTTTAGCAAAGCTGATTTTTTGATATGTTGAAGTAGTCGATTGGTACTATTGAAAAATCACAATGGCAGACGTCCAGGAGGGTTCCAAATTGGTGGCAGACGTCCAGAAAGGTGCCAAAAAAAGACGAAAATTTACGTCATTTTAGCAAAGCTGATTTTTTTATATATTGAAGTAGTCGATTGGTACTATTGAAAAATCACAATGGCAGACGTCCAGGTGGGTTCCAAAGTGGTGGCAGATGTCCAGAAAGGTGCCAAAAAAAGTTGAAAATTTACGTCATTTTGGCAAAGCTGATTTTTTGATATGTTGAAATAGTCGATTGGTACTATTGAAAAATCACAATGGCAGACGTGCAGGCGGATTCCAAAGTGGTGGCAGACGACCGTGAAAAAAAAAGGGGGGGGGGAATTGACATTTTGCGGTATTTTAGCAAAACTCATATATGTTGTTAATTCATATATGTTGTTAATATGTTAATCAAGGTATTCTAAGCCAATATCCATCACGGCTGACAGCTGTCACGGTTCCAACATCTCGGCAGACCACGGAAAGTGGCCGCCGTCGCGGGGTTAAAAATGTACCGTATACTGCGGGGCATACCTCTTACATTCATTCAATCTGCTTGAAAGTTAATGTAATATTTACATAACAGAGTGCAGGGTGAATACTTGTACTTGAAATACACATTTACTTCAGTAGATTTAATAATATGGAATTGGAACTCTTGTGAGAGAATACAATGAAACTCGTCATTTAGTCGTCTAAAAAATATTAATAATTTTCCAAGAATAGATACACAATTCAATCTTTATTTTATTCAATTTTAATGAAATCAGAAGCCTCTATATTTATTTTACACGTTAAAAACAATTTCAGTGTGTCAGACAGATGGTGCGGTTCTCCCACTCTGCAGCTGCTCTCTCGACTGCTGCTGTCTGCTATCGCGGAGTTAAGAATAACATAAACAGTGCAATACTTTTAATTGCAAACAATACACATCTTTTAAATATTTATTCATTGGTTTCAATCATTTTTTTTTTGGTAGCAGATAATAAATATTCCGAAAATATTTTCCTTTCTTCCTTTTACTATTTTTATTTATTTCTTTAGATAATTAACTTTCAAATAGATTGAATGAATGTAAGAGGTATGCCCCGCAGTATACAGTACATTTTTAACCCCGCGACGGCTGCCACTTTCCGTGGTCGGCCGAGATGTTAGAACCGTGAGAGCTGTCAGCCGTGATGGATATTGGCTTAGAATACCTTGATTAACATATTAACAACATATATGAATTAACAACATATATGAGTTTTGCTAAAATACCGCAAAATGTCAATTCCCCCTCCCCTTTTTTTTTCACGGTCATCTGCCACCACTTTGAAACCCTCTTGCACGTCTGCCATTGTGATTTTTCAATAGTACCAATCGACTACTTCAACATATCAAAAAATCAGCTTTGCTAAAATTACGTAAATTTTACTTTTTTTGGCACCTTTCTGGACGTCTGCCACTACTTTGGAACCCTCCTGGACGACTGCCATTGTGAATTTTTAATAGTACCAATCGACTACTTCAACATATCAAAAAATCAGCTTTGCTAAAATGACGTAAATTTTCAACTTTTTTTGGCACCTTTCTGGACGTCTGCCACCACTTTGGAACCCACCTGGACGTCTGCCATTGTGATTTTTCAATAGTACTAATCGACTACTTCAACATATCAAAAAATCAGCTTTGCTAAAATGACGTAAATTTCACCTTTTTGGCACCTTTCTGGACGTCTGCCACCACTTTGGAACCCTCCTGGACGTCTGCCATTGTGATTTTTCAATAGTACCAATCGACTACTTCAACATATCAAAAAATCAGCTTTGCTAAAATGACGTAAATTTTCAACTTTTTTTGGCACCTTTCTGGACGTCTGCCACCACTTTGGAACCCACCTGGACGTCTGCCATTGTGATTTTTCAATAGTACTAATCGACTAGTTCAACATATCAAAAAATCAGCTTTGCAAAAATGACGTAAATTTTCGTCTTTTTTTGGCACCTTTCGCACCCCGCCGCCCTAATAGGAACCCGCTTTGAGCTTAACGAGTGCCCATTCCGTAAACAGCAGCCATGGGACATTGTCTGATGAAAAAATAAAGCTTGCTAAAATACCGTAAGTCTGCCGGCCACTGGCTCTTGGACTAGAATAGAGGTTCCAAAAATCCAGATTCAAAGAAACAAGAAGTAACAAATTCAAAGCTTCTACATTTTGTAAAAAAAATGTCTGGGTATGAACTTATTGATCATTAGTTTTAGTTGTACAAGTGGTCAGTGGCGTAGGAAAGAGGGTGGTCCCCGGGTTCGAACTCCTCCCACACTCTCAAAAATTTCTTCTTAAATTGACGGAAATTTTCTTGGCAGCAGTGCTGCCGGAAGATTAACGATATTTGACGGATTTCCGTTTCTATTTTTTCTGTCAAATGAAGAAACTTGTGTTTTTATTTCTTCTGTTACAAGAGGGAAGTGCTCCGTCATTTGACGAATTTCCGTTTCGTTCTTTCTCCTGTTAATTGAAGAAATTTCAGTCTTTATTTTTTCCGTTATGGGAGGGTAATTTTCCGTTATTTAAAGAAACGTCCGTTATGGTTGTTTCTGTTACACAAATGATTTATTTCGTCATTTGAAGCAATGTCCGTTGCGATCGTTTCCGTTAGATGTAGGAAATTTTGAGTTTTTCGAAGAAACTCGTTATTTTTGTTTCTCTTAAATGATGGATTTCTTTTTTCAGCCCGTAAAAAAAGGAAATTTTTGTAAAGATTGAAGCAGGGTTAATCGGTTTAGACCAAATCATTTTTTTTTCAAACTATGTGTTTTTACAATGTAATGTTAAGTTTGCTAAATAGTTTTATTTTTGCATCCCATGCAACTTTTTTCTTCAATTCATATTACCATTAATTCACCATTCATTTTCATATGTACTAATATCTTAATTGTTAAAAATTTTTCAAACAAAATTTCCTTAAAGCTTTACTGATCTAGAAATGAAATTGCATATTTTTACGCTTAATAATTAAATTAAATGTAAAATTATTAAGTCCAAACGAGAATCTAATTCACATGAATTTTAGCATTTGTTGACAATAAATTAATAACGTCTTGATGTCTCTGAA